>OY757189.1:21236417-21523496 GCA_963583895.1 Melanophora roralis
AAAACCTTTGGTTTACGGTTGCGTGCGCTGTACTTTTATTTTCTGAAAACTGTTAACTTTTTGTTATGCAAAAATAAAATAAGGTAAAGAAATATGAAAAAGTTTTTTTTCCATAAACGCATTTTCACCGTGGAAAATGGTTTAATTAACACAGCTTTGTTCGTTTGGTTTGTTTGCTTGTTTGTAAGCTTGATTGTGTTTACAAAAGTTCTACTGAGAATATATCCCAATGCAGTGGTAATTAATTTGAAACAAAATTGTATTTAATATGGCATAGAAAATTAAACTTGCGAGTGTTATATTTTTATTAAAGTTGTTGCTGTTTGTTGTTTATATTCGTGACTTTTGAATAATATTTTTTTAACTAATTACCAACCGGTTCATATCGCAAACATCTTAATTTAATTAAAAGCGGTGGAAGTGAAACATTTGTTGCTACATTTGTCTACATTTTGTAAATATATATTTAAATACGTACATACATATGTATGCATTTTACGAATGGAATAAATTTATATTATATAGCAGTTAATGTTGGCACTTTAAGCCAATTAAAGTTGTTATTTAAAATTTAAAAGTTTTGCCTGAGAAAAATTTGTATAGAGAAGACCTTATTATAGGAGGTAAAGACTAAAAGGGAAAAAAGTTGTAAAGATACTTTTTTCTATTTACTTTTTTTTGGTAAAAAGTATTTTAACGATTTGGTGTAGGAACCAATAAAATGCATAGAAACTTAATAAAATAGAAAAACCCTAATTTTTTATTAGTTAATATTTTATACAAAACTTAAATCATAAGTTACATCTAAATATTTTCATATAAAGAAAAACAAAGCAAACAAATATTTTCTAACAAAATATAATAACAAACACATAAATAAATGTAAAACAAACCTTAGTCGCTTGAAAGTTTTCCATAATCTTAAAATTAAAACGCATTTCTTTTCTTTTTTAATTGGGGGTCTGGTAATTTTGCTGATGAATTTAATCAAAAAAAAGTATTATTTTTAATATAACTCGAAAGGTATTTGAAAAGAAAAACAGGAGGATATTTTTTACAAAACATTTATTTGTTAATTTTTATTAATTGTTGAAATAATTGTTTTTAATACAAATTTTTGATTTTTAGTTTGGCTTTAGTTCATATAATTTCTTTTTATTAGAAGAAATCATTATTTTTCCGTTAATGTTGAAAGAAACTTTCAATTTTGAAAAAATTTCAAAGTAAGTTCCGAGACATTCAAGATCTTTGTTAGATTTGAAAAAAAAAAAAAACGGAAACTAAGGGACATTGTGGCCGCAATTACCAGCCACTTTCCTTTTGACATGTATTCCAATAAATTGGAACTGTCGTTCAAAAACTTTCTTATAGGCTATCAGGACACAGAAGAAATTGCTAGTATTCCCCACTGAGTTACCTTAATATTTTTTTTCTTTCTACGTTTCTTTTTCCTCCTTAAATCACAGAAAAAATAGACCCAAGTGAACTGCATCATTTTTTAATCACTTCTGCAGCTAACTTAAATTCTTCCCTTTTTTATTTATAATAATTTTTTTTTCCTCATCGTAATTATTATAACTTTTTTTTGTCACGTTTTTGACTTATCCATCCTTACCTAGATAGTAGTGGTGTCTAGTATTTTTTTTTATAAATTGGATTTGTGTTGTATTTATTTTGTTTATTTTTTAACATATTGATCAGTCGTTAACCAAAATTTAAAATTGCAGTCCTGGCACTGATTCTTATAATTCATTTTGCTTGTTTTCATAGTTGTGGCGTCTTTTAAAATTTATTTAATTTTTCGTATTAATAAATTTTTCCATAATAAAAGCGAAAAAGATTTTTTTCTTAAATAAACCAAGTGGATTGTATTTTTGTAAACCCCTACAGTTTTACATGAGTACTTTTTGTTCACTACGGAAGCGTTGACATTAAGAATTATATTTTGAAAGTTTTAAATAAAATTTTTTGTCCTAATTATATAAATTAAATTTTCATGATTTCCTAAATACATTTTTAATGGTTAATTAAAATCATAAAATATTAACTTGCTGCAACTTAAAAATTTTTAAGAAAGTAGTTTAAAACCGAGGTAGTTAATATATTTATGACTGCAGTTCGGGGCGAAATTATTATTTTAAATTTTTTTAAATTTAAATTTTTAATTTTAAAACAAAAATAAAAAAAAATGTATAAACTCCTTATATAAGAGATCTTTAGTTTGTTTGACAAACAGTTTTTTTTTGTGGCCACCTGTTTACTTTTACCATGCTTCAATGAAAATTAATTACCTATTTTGTTTTGCAAAACTTAACATTTTCCAAAAAGTTTATTGAAACTTAGATAAAATTTAGTTTGATTAAATTTGAAGAAATAATCAATTTGTTTTCTTTGTGTATCACTGGGTTTTTTTTCATTATAAGTTTGCCTCCTTTATTCTACCAGGAATACTAAGATGATTTGCATTGATTTTCACTGCAACATTTGTTTTGAGAACAGTTTGAATAAATGTTGATTTCTTATGCAAATCACGTACTCAAGTAAGTTTGTTTGGTTCTTAAAAACTTCAGAACTAAATGCGTATATTTATAAGGAAAAACAAATCAATATTTTTTATTCCTTCTTGTCTTCATTTTAAATATTTGTATTTTCTAGGTTTTATTTTTGTAGTTACACAAAAAATTAACATCATCTTAACAAAAAAAGTTCTTAAGCTTAAATGCATTTTTGTCATTGAGTGGTTTAGATGGATTCAAAGTTAGTCTTGAATATTATATTGTGATAATTTCATTTAAAACATTTGTTTTTACTATTAGCTTATTTAATAATTATTAAGTTATCTTTTTTAAAAAAGGTGGTATTTTTTTAGTGTTCCCCTCTTGATACCGCAGATGGTCGGTGGCTAGATGTTGAAGTTAAATATGAATCACTCTAACCTGGATCATTATTAAATTGTACGTTAAAAGACTAACAGCCTTCCTTGTGAAAAATTTGATTTTTAATTATTAAAAAAAAATCTTTTTGACGCTGAATATGTAACACAAAAGTGTAGCGAGATATTACCAAATATTAATTTGATTTATATTTAGCGCATGAGTTAATACTTTTATTTTGATTGAATTATTAATTAACAACTTACTTAGGTCCTGTTTTTTTTTGATGAAAAAGGTTTGAGACAATTCTCCTTTTTTTCTGTAGGATTTTGATTGTATAGAATCTTTGCTTTTTAATTACTTTCTTAGCTTTCAACTGAGTACAATTTCGGGACTTTGACCAATCTCTTGCAAAAGGGCCCTTAAAGGAATAAAATCGATCAACGTCGATTTGGGCTTTCTTTTAAATTGATTGCTCTTTTAAGTGGCGAAAGAGAGTCACATGTTGCGTATGTTTATTATTTAATTAGGTATCACTCATACTCATGTGTGCTAATGTGTTTCTTTGCCTATGTTTTTTAGGGTATAAAATAATTTTGCCAAATTAACTTTAAAAAAATATATAATAGCTTATTGATTCAAATTTTGCGCAATAAAGTTTAACAAAATGTTATAAGTATTTTCAAATAATTTTGAAAACTGAACAGTATTAATTTTTTAATTATTTTCTCAATATTAATAACTTTTATTTGATGGGATTTGTTCCAAATGCATAATCAAAAAATGTTAGCAAAACAATACTAACTTTTGCTAAAAGTTTTAATTGTAAATTAAATATGAATGTTTAACCCTTTTGTACACAAAAAATTTTAGAAATTATTTTTTCGAAAAACTAAATAAACATTTTAAAAACTCCAGTTGATTTCTCCGCTTGAAACTAATTGCACTTAATATTTAAAAATGTTGTATTTAACATTTGGTTTGCAGTTTTAATACAACATTTTAGAAACTTTATTTTACTTTTGCTTATTTTCAATTTAACAATTGAATTGATTTTTTGTTTTTAAGCTATAAAATATCGTATTTGTGAGAGAGTGTGTCTTATGTTTGTGTATAAGTGTTTCAGCTATTTTCATTTAGGTCAACTACTGCATAAATGTTTATGTAGAATTAAAAAAAAATATTTTATAATTTATTTCTATTGTTTTTCCAATAGTTCTAAAATTTTAGTTTAGTTTGCGCTTCAGAAAATAACAAAAAAAAAAAAAAGAGAAAGCTTAACGAAGTAAACAAAAAGTAAGTATTTTCTAAATGAAAAAAATGATTTTATAATGAAACCGATTATTTTTACAATGTAAGTTAAATATTGTTTCACCCTTCTTTTATTACGAGACTTTTAGGTCCGAATATAATGCTTGCAAACAAGCATGTATGAAGTTGTAACTAGGGACAATAATAATCATTTTTGTATCACGATTTTCTTAACTATTTTAAGCTAGAACTTAAGGTTAGCCAAGTAAAAACTAAATAATTCTTCAAATTTGATTTTTTATAATAAAGATAATGGACAAGATAAGAAAGCTGATTAATATTTACTTGTAACTAAAGGGTTTTCTGATTATCTAATAATGTTAGTCAGCAAAAGGGCCTATCTCTGTCTGATATAAATATTATTTCTGATATAATTATATTTCAAATGTGTATCCACTTAATGTATTTAAACTTAAGTTTTTAAAAAACCCTACGCCTTCTCTGGCAAACGAATATACAAAATGGTTAAAAATATGTAGTTTTCATATTTTTAGTCCAAGAAAACTTTAAACTTTTTATTTTTTTTTAAACAAAATATATTTTAAGAAATTAAATTTTTGTGTATTCTTAAAAGGTCTTTTGTTTTCTTTTTTTTAAAGTGTTGTTTTCACAAATTTTAAAACCAATTTATAATAAAATCAATATACAAAATAAACCCATAAATGGTTTTTATATTTTTTATCTACATTCGCGTTTATCACATCCATCACCCAGGATAAAAGAAATGACAAAATTGTTTTCCATGGTCTTTACATTTTTGTGTGTTAACTTTTTGTGGTCGCACATATTAAACAAAGCCAGCGTTGTTGTGGTGACTGTTTCAGTTTTTTGTGTATTGTTAAAAATAATTTTATATATTTTTTATTCCTTTGGGTGTAGTTATGTAATAAATTTTTAATACAAAAACCATAAACGTATTTTAATAGCTGAAGAAAACAAAGGGTTATGTCAGTATGTGCAAACAAAGATGGCTCTGAATTCACAATAAAGAACATATTTTAAATCGATATGATATACATATATAAATATGTATCAATATAATAATTTCTGTCATCAGTGTGTATTGTTTAAAATATAGAATATATTGTTCTTTTCAGTTTTTGGTTATTGAAGTGATTGATTATAGAAACTTATTAAAAAAAAACTTTTTAATAAAACATATCAATTAACCTACCATTATATTTTTAAATTAAATTTTAATTTATTTAATAAAATAATTTTTTTGTTTTTCTGTTTCTTTTTTGATTTTAAATATTATTCCAATTAAAGCACCTAGCAAGTGATACAAAATAATTAAATTAAGTTTTCAGAGTATTGTTTTTCAGTTTGGTTCGTTTTAGATATTATTTTTCATGTAAAAATACTTTTCGATGCTGACGTGCCATTGGCTAACCTTTTTGCAATATAGACCGTTCTGGGGTACTTTACTAGCTAGTTACGCTCATTTTCAGAAAAAGAATTACAGAAAAGCCTGAAAACTACCGCCCAATAGCTATCCGTTTAGCACTCTCCAAAATAATTGAGAACATGGTAAATTATCACCTTATAAGCTATCTATAGTCAAAATGTTTTAAAAGCGCCCATCACTACGATTTTCGTAGATGCTATTTTACGAGGGTTCTACTAGATTTTTTTAACAGAATAATTGTGTTCTTCGATCCAGACTTTTTTCAAAAACAGTGCTGGATCTCGACATTTCTAAATCATTTGATAAAGTCTGTAATTATGCTCCTCCATTTAGACTTGCTGCTTTTGACACTGGTGGTATTCTTTTGAAATCAATGAATAGTTTGAACAGAGATCGCGTTATTCGTATTGTTACAGATGAGATCTCTTGCCATGAGCTTAAAATCAATTCAGGGATAACGCAAGGCTCCGTCCTCTTTTTTACTCTATTTCTTATTTTTTTATAGTTTTTCATTTTAGACTTCGAGTCCTTTCTTTTTATTTGCAGAACAAAGCAGCATATGCCATTCATACTGATTTGACTACAGGCCTAGCTCTTTGGAAATTAGAACTATGAGGTAAAGTTTAAGTGAAATAGTTGACCGTTATTTCAAGGTAGTCTCTGATGTAAAAGGGATAATTTTTAAAGCCCGTCTTACTACTGTTACTATTACTGTTTTTTCTGACACATTAACGCACAATGAATCATGCTGCACCGTCTTTAATAATGGATGGTTTAAGTATTGAGGAGACAGAAACTCTACATATTCTTGGCCTAAAAGTCCAGTATACTGTCCGTTGGATGGAACACGGTTTTCTGGTATCGAAAAAATAATCAAATTATTTTGGTTTTTTGAATCGGTATAGAAATAATTTTATGTCGTGTGATCTTCTTACCATCTATACTACCCCAATACAGCCGCAAATGGACTACAACTCTCATGTGTGGGCAGGTGCTTCAAAGCCTATTTAAGAGCTACTTGACCGCGTACAGGAACCGGCAAAGATTCTAATGGGTGATGTTTAGGTATCCAATCGCCTCTATTTACTTGAACATCGTCGAAATGTGGGTAATGTTTCCTTATTCTATCGATACTACAGTGGAATTTCCTTTGAAGAGACAAGTGAACCTCTTTCCGAAACCCTGGATTTTTTGCGTGAAACTCGTCTTTTCAGAAGAGCACACTCATTTAAAAACGAGTGGCTAGTGAATCGCACTAAGAATTATATAGAAAAATTGTTCTTTAATCCTAAGGCTTGTAAACAAATTTCCCATGGTTGTTGCAGTAAATATCGATTAATTTAAATCAAAAGTATCTATAAACAGAGTTCCCTCTACTTTCCTATTTCCTATTTCTTTAATATCAACATAATGCAATGCATGCGAAAAACTTATCTCTTGAGTTCTGTTTATTATATAAAAAAACAAGTGTAAAACAGTATTAAATAATTTTGAATGGTGTCTTTTTTGATGCTTTAAATAACTTCTTGCTCATGACACCAGCTGAACACTTATTTTACAAATGCTCAATACTTATCAAACACTATTATGGAAATAAAATTTTAAATTAAGTAATTAAGTTTTTACTTAAATATATGAGCATAAATACCCAACTAAATAAAAGGTAACATTTGGTGTCCTTTATCTTGGGCAAAGTCAGCCTACTATCAGTCAACCTTAATTATCAAGTGATCACATATTTTACCACAATAGGCGGAAGCCGACATAATCCTTAACTGAAAACGACTTTGTTAAGTGTATTGAGGACACCAAAAATTATAGTCCCACTGTTGTTACTAAGACCACAGGAATCAGTATGTCTATTTTAATACATAAAGAAATACTTTTAAAAACAGAACGATTGCAAAATTATCATCAAATAGCACAAACACTTTAAGCTTATGATTTAAAATTTGTATTGCAGAAATTTATTTCTGCAGATCCACTAAAAAGGCACGTTCTAAACGCCACACAATAAAAAGTATTGAACTACAAAACTTACGTAACACGGCATGTTTTTTCAAAATTCTATTCATTTGAAATAAAGAAAAATAAAACATACTTTTAACATTTATAATTGGAGTTTTTGCATATATAAAATTTTAAATACCCCAAAAAATGCATAATGTTCAATTTATGAAGGAAGTTAAAGTCACAAATCCAAAAGTTTTTTTCACATCTTGGCCATACACTTTCATTTAAATACAAAATCAAAGATTATGGGAAAGACTATAGAAAAATATTCAAGTTTTTTTTAAATGAGCAAAGATTTGTTTTGCATTATTTACTTTATTTTTACTAATATCATGAAGTTTGCTTACACTATAGCAGGTTGGTTTTTCTAATATTTTGATGACTTTTTTTGCTTGCTTGTTTTTACTAAAATAATGTCATATAAATTCTTGAACATTGCTTCGCAGTACTCAATATTTATAAATAAAAATATTGTTAAAAAAATTTCTTAAATAGTTAAATACAATTACTTTTTCGTTAAAAAGCCTGAAGTTTTACTAAAATTACCAAATCACCTGGAGTGTGCTTACAATATCTCATACATCAAAGGATGCACATTATCGATAAATAGTATGGGTATAAAGGTCTTCATTAAGGGCTTTTAAGATTAATGCTAATACAATTATTGAAACTTTCTACAATACTCACATGTTTATTGCCGCAAGTGATTGTAGTATCAATCTTTTTGTTTCACACATGTGTAAGAAAACTTTTCGGACCTTTTAAATTTTTTTCAAACTTTTGTTTTATAAAACGTCTTAAGTTCTTATTTCCTTAACACAGCACTTGACATATTTAATCCTTCCTTTAAATTACACATGTAAGTTTTTTTTATTTAAAAAATTAAAACAATTTTTTTGATAGTTCAGAGTTTTCGTTTTTAAATATAATGTATGTCTTGATTTTATGCCAACTGCATGAAAACAAACTTTAACAAATACAGACATAGTCATATATATTTCCACAAATTAAAAATTAGAAATAAAACAAAATGTTTAAGCTTTTCTAATAAATTTTTAAATGAAATCTACTCAATTGTAATCCTTAAAATGTACAGTTTATGCTAGTTAAAATTTTTTAGCAAAAAACTTGACGGCTGTTGATTTAACTTACAAAAGAAGTCTAAGCCTTCTCTTTCAAAATTATTTACACACTTATTTTGTCGTGAAGTTAAATTAAAAACGCTGCAATCTTTAAAAAAGAACCTAATTTGGTTTGATAGTTAGCAAAGTTATATTGCATAAAAATAAATATTTATAGAAAAGTCGCTAAAAAAAACGTTTAATATGGTGAAAAAAAGGGAAATTCACGTCGAAACGCGAGTTGAGATCGTAACGAAGTTTGAAATGGGTTCCTCGGCATCAGACTTGGGAAAAGAGTACGGAATATGTCAGAAAACAGTCTACAATTTAGTAAAGAAGAAACAAACCTATGGAAGCCTCCAAAATAGGGTCAGAACTAGTCAGAACTATACTACAAATTTTAATTTGTGTAAATATATATGACTATGTCTGTACGTATACACAATAGACATACAAACTGCACTTTTCACTGCAAAATTTTTTTTATGCATAAAGGATGTCTAATGTAACTTGGAGATTTTTTATTCTATTTTTCTAATTATTAAAGCGGTATAATCCAAAAATGAAAATATGCGTTCCTTATTTGCTTTTAAGATTTTTTTTAAATGGAAAAAAAATTATAAAAAAATTAAATAATGTTTTGAAAGGAATTTCTTTCATCTAAACACTTTTAAGCATTTTCTCGTTTTACGAAACAAACAACAAAACTGGTTTTGTATACTTTAGCGGATGAAGAATATTTTTATGTTGTTTTTAGTCAATTTTACTCATACGCTACAAAAACGTAACACACTTTTGGTGACTTTTTGCAAGGAATTTTTTTCTAGTTGGATTATTTAAAATTAGAAGATTAAAATAAAAAAATTTATACAAAAAATAAATCTATGCTACGTGAGGTAATAAATTAACGTATTTTTTTATTTAAAAGAAAGATTAGTAAACCAATATAATAGAAATATAAAAGTATTTAATAAAAAATACGATAAATATATAATTTTAAATTTTTTTTACTACAAAAAATAAATGATTTGATAATCAGCAAATAAGTGTAAAAACATATTTTGGATAATAATATTTGTTTTAAAATAATCAATAGCTTATATTGAAGAAAATATATATGATATGGAGGTAACATTAAAGTTATAGGATTTTAACATGTATTAATCGTCTAAGGTTCACATTCAAATCAGTTTAATTTTTTAAGCTATATCAGAAGTTCGTTTTCAACTTTTTTTAAAAAACAGAGTATTAATTAGATTTACCTACCCTTTAAAGTTTTTACAAACATCAATGTTTAGTTGTTAAGGCAAGTTTCACGCTATACATATTGCCTTAATGAAAATACAAACATACATTTTACTTTAACAAATTATTTTATTATTTAATGTCCTTTTTTTAATTTTTAAATATGTGTTTATACGGATATATTTTCATTCATTTCAAAATAGTTTTGACATATGGTGCGTTTTTCCAATATTTTCTTAAATATTTCACTTCAATATCTATATTTTAGTATTGCACCATTATAGTTGTGTTATGGCAAATCTTAAGAGCTTTGTTTAATTTACACAAATGTCAATTTAACTTATAATTAATATTTATATATACTTTTTAAATTATATTTATTTATATACTTCAGTTTTCAATTATAGATATTTTTGTTTATTTGATACTTTCTATCATAATTTATTACTTAATTTAATAGTGATTTTTTTTTAATTTGTTTTCTACTATATGCAAATTATCTACTAAAAATTTAAAAATGTTAAAATATTTATATTTGCTTTATTGATTTTATATGCTTGAAGAAAATGTAAAATAATAATTTAATTAATATATTTACAAAAGAAAACTTTCACAGAAATATAAATCAGAAAACATAATGCATATAAATTATATGTTTAACTTGGATGATCATTTAATTAAAAAATGATTAATAGGATACTGATAATTTTTCTAAAAGGGTTATAAAAATATTATAAAAATTTTATTTACTGGAAATAAAAAATCAGAAAAAATGTTGTTTATATTATATATTGTTAGCAAACATGTGTACGTATGTACATATATATGTATAAATGTTTGTCTCTTAGTTATATTTAAAAAAAAAAATATTTTTGTGATTTTCACAAATAATTCAATTTGGTTTTGTATTAAAATAAAAAATAAACAAAACTTTATTGGTTTACAAATCCATTTTCCCACTAAAGAAAAAAATCTGGTATATGAACAATTAAAACAAATTAAAAAAAGAAAAAATGCTTTTGCTTTTATTGTTTTGTTCAGACAACCTTTTTGTTTAGATAAATGAGCTGAAAAACTTGCCGTTGTTAAATATTGTATTCAATCATATTTTTTTTAAAACTATGCTAACTCTTGTAAGCATTAATTTTATTAAAGTTTTTATTTAGTAAAAAGTATTCTTAAAGCCAGCAGATCTTAAATTGATTAAAAGGGTTTTATAGGTTATAAAAATTAATAATTTAATAAAAAGGCTTTAAAATTGACTCAAATGAGCCTTTATGACTATCAGCATATACAATGTTAAGATATTTTAAAGCTACAGGAAGAAAAAAGGAAATATTTTACCCCACAGGTTAGAGATAAAAATTTCTTAAAAGACCATTTTTCACCTAAGTTGCAAAACCGAAAACAAGTTAATAAAAACTTCCCAAACTTTGTTCCATCCACCTATTATTTGGTTGTTGGTTTCCAGTACCAGATAAAAAATCAGTAAATTGCAGTGAAAAAGAAAAAAATTAAATATTGAAAGGACTAGAGAACAGATCGCCTTTCAATAAAAACTAACCTAAAGGTTTAAAATTTACTAAAACTATATAGATAAGAATAACTTAAGAACACTTTAAAGATCTGACAAGATTTTTATTAAGGCCTTAAAGAACGTATTATTTCATAACTGCTACTGAGTCGTTAAAACGAACTAAAAAGATATTAAAAACTTGAAATATTTTGTACATGATTTACATAATTTGTTCATTCCCCAAGCAAGAGCGAAAAATTTATTGTCAGTAATATCTGACACGATGTAAAAATTGGACTCTTATTTCCTGATGTTGTAGAGGACATTTAAAATATAGCGAATAAACAGGCTCCTGATTTAAATAAAATCAGCAAAAAAGTACTGAACGAGCTGCTCTACATCTCTGCCGTGAAAAATATCGAAATTCCCAAAGTCAAATCATTACAAGTTGAGTAAAAATATTTAGTGAAGAGGAACATTGTTCTTCGATATGGCGTAAAAGGATGTTTAGAAAACTGAAGCTCAACCAGTTCTTTACAATCTTTCAGCAACATTTTTTAAGCTCCCCTTGTTAAATGCAAAACACTTAACAAAAATATGTGCTTATGGAATAAAATTAGCTGAGAAATATCCAAATCCGATCACTATGAGGATTAAACTAAGCGGGAACCCTCGTTGAAGAACTTTTACTTTAGTCTGCTATTGAATTGAATTATATTTTTAATTAAAAATTAAGACTTGAATACCTAATGTTTGTTTATAATAATGAAGTTTTAAAAACTATAAAAATACGAGTATAACTAGTATATTTTTAAATAAACTCAGCATCAAGATAAATAAGTAGGACAAATAAATAAACATAAGTTAAAAAAAATTTGCCCAAGAACTCATACACGTCGCGTATGGGTAATCGTGGCTTAACGAAGCCTAAGACTAAGTATTATGTACTAAAAAAGGAAAAAAAATTTTTTTTTTTAAGTTCCTCCCTCACATAAAAAAAAAAATTTTAAAAGGTTTCCAGTTCCGTAATTTAATTAAATTCTCATTATATATTTAAAATGCTCCCAAATGTAAACAGTGGCTTTGAATGCGCCTTATTTTTATTTATAAAAATAATATACAAATACGATGACAGGGCGAACTGTAAATTTAAATTTTAAATGCGTTTAACTTGGAGTGCTCAAGCAGTTGTCAGTTCTGTGCGAGACCTTTTATGAGGTGACATTGATGTGTCTGTAATACAATAGTTCCTGATTTATATGTGTTTATCTTCTTGTGGTTGCATTTTTATTCGAAAATCTTATTTGGTTTTTATTTTTAAACAAGAGAAAGTAGTTATTCTTACTATTTTTTGCACATCAAAAAAAGCACAATTTTTTTTCTACTTATTCGGAATTAAATGAATAGAGAAAACCTAATAAAAATAAAAATCATTTAAGATGGGGATAAAAAAATATAAAACTATTTCACAGATGATCTATAAATCATGCAATGGAAATTGTCTTTGCGAAAGCATTTTAGGTATCTGATAACTAAAGTGTTTCCTAAGTTTTTATTTTGATAGATTGTCATACAATTAAAAGATTTTATAAATGAATGTCTGAGGAAGGAAAGAAAAGAAAACTAAATAAGTAATAAATTTTCGTAAGCAAAAAGTAAGTAATTTCCGGCCAAAAACAAAAAAATTGAACAAAAACTATTAAAAAAGACCATTCACTACACCTGTGTTTTATTTACAACTTTATTCTGACAAAAAAAACATCAAAAAAATGTTTTATTCTTTCGTTTTGGACTTACTTTTTTGTAATAATTCCATTAATATTTATTTTTCTGTCAGTATTTTATGTCGCTTTTTATGACTTATTTTTACTTGTAAAATTTGTTATTTTATGTTTTTTTTATAAAGACTTAACTGTCGCTAACAGTATTTGTTTTTTTATGTCTTTTTTTATATTAAAGGGTATTTAATACCAGTATTTTTTTTTTTGCTTAAAAACTTTATATATTTTTTTTATTTGCTTTTATTTTTTATATGATTTTCTTAAGAAATGTGTAAGTTAAACAATAATAATTATAATAATTGAAATCAGAACAAAGTACTTAATAATTAATTTATTGAAAAAAAAAAACAGAAGGTATTTGTGTAATGCAGATTTTATGACTCAAATAAGTTAAGCCCACTGGAAGTATTTTGTTACAAAAACAAATCTTTGGTTAGATTATGGTAGTATTTTAAAAAGAAAATAAGTAAGGGAGCAAAAGAGCAAAGTTATTTTAATTTTGTTTTGCCCAGTATTACATTTTTTTCACTTTTTCTTTAGGAAAATAATTCAAAATATTTAAAAAATGCTTTAAAAGTATTTTTAAAATTGCGGTTAGTCGCCATGTTTCTTTTAAGTTCTGCGCTTCGGGTAACCAAAAAGATTTTAGAGAACACGTATTTGTTTTTAGCTGATTTTTATGTTTGTTCTCACACCCACAATAAAAGTTAAACGTTAATCGGTTGCTAGTTGTCTGCAACAGTTGATAATTACCTTTTTTATTTTTTTTTGTTTGCTTTAATTGATGTTTTTGATAGCCCCCACAGCAAACAGATGTTGCTGCTAAGAATCAACAAAAGGTATCATAAAATCAACCATCTTTAAATGATAACTCTGATTACAATACAACTTTGTAAGCAAGCTACTATATACCACATGGCTTGCCCAATATTACAAGGTTATATGTAACATTTTTTTCAGCTTTTTATTGATTAAAACGATAGGGTTAAACGTAAAAATGCACAACTTTTAGTTTTGATCCTGGGGTTGAAGAATGACCTTAGTCCCCGCAAACCACAGTTTTTCATAGTTGTGTGTCACAGATCGCATATGCGTTTAGTCCAAAGTTGTATGAAATACAGAACATTGATCATAGTATATTCACGTAAACTTTGTGTCGGGGTAAGAATGTGTTTTTTCATATGTTTATGAGCAACTATTAAAAGATTATTAAAAGTAAAATAGATTTAGCAAGAATCCCCTTATAAGTTGACAAAATGAATTCCGTCTTTCCGTCCGTGCATCTGGCTGGCTGTGACTTGGTAATTTAATTAAAAACCATCTCAAAAGCGTATTTAAGAATTTTAAGCTCAAATCTGTCCGCAACATTGTCGAAATGGCTTTAAATTTCCTTTTACGATAAATTTTTAATAATCAAATACAAAATAATCAGAATGAAGCTCGTAGACTGAACTCCGTATTTTAAAACTTTATCATCCTGGAAAAGTTTTGCCTATTGGCATATATTGTTGTAACAATTTTATTTTCAGTATACACCACTCTAAATAATACCTTGTGGTTATATAATCAAATAAAAGGCTTTTCTTTTATTATTTTTAACAAAAGTAAGCAAGAAACAAACCAACTTTCTAGAATAAGAAGAATAAAAAGAGAAATTAATTTGACTCGAGTAATCGATCAATCGACGTACGTTGTTCGAAGTTTGTAATTTTTTACTCGAGCGCTTAATCGACCGAAAATTGTTCGCTTATCCGAGCATTTATTGTTCAAGTGGATACTCTGGTAAATAACTTTTCATGTAGAGTTTCTTTTATTCTACGCTGTCATTTCTTTTGCCCATATAAATTTTAGGGCTATTTATAGATAGACAGCAGTTTTCACCTCACCTGGCTTTTAAAAAAACTTTTTTCTTTAAGTTAAGAAATCAATACCATGAATTAAGTTTTTTTGGTAAATCTACTTTACCATTCTAGCCTATTAACTAGATAACAATTTTGAACAAATCAAACTGTGATGGACACCTTTTATGACATTTTGAACTGAATTATTACTTCGCCTTTTAAAATAATTTTTTTCTTTAGTTTCAAACATTTTAGAATTAAAAGAAACGGATTTCCTAAGGCTCGTATCTAAAAAAAATTTTAAATTTAACAAAGGTTTTTTAAACGAAATTTTCATACGAAATTAGTATATGAAGTATACTTTAAATTTAACATTTTTTTTGCATACGTCCCTTAAAAATAATGTATGAATGCATTTTTGCCCTCTACAATTTTGAATTATTGCTAAAGGACGTGGTAAAGGATTGGTTTCGGGCTTCTTTGTTTTTACAATACACATTTCAAAATTTTAAATTACCGTAAACAGCTTTAATTAATTACATTTATGAAGGAATTAAGAAAAATAATATTATTTCTAAAATAATTATTAAATTAAAATTTTTTTTTTGTAAGAAAAAAAAATATTTTTTTTGATTATTTTTAAACAACATTAAATATGTAAGGGGTATAAAATAATAATGTACAATTAAAATTAGATTTATTTACAACAACATTACATTGTAATTACCACTTTATGTTTGTGGTAATTTAACAGGTTTTACTATTTAATCACCGTAAACTATGCCGATGAACGAATATCTTAAGACTATTGTTATATTTCACGACATTGTGTGTTACTTGAGTTTGATGCTTTCGCTGTAGCTGTTCTCCATCATTATCTAGGTTGTTAAAGCACGTGGCTTTAGAAAAATCTTCTTCTTTATTTTCACGAGACACTACAACAGGATTAAAGCTATTATTACCATGTTTATCTCTGCTGATGCTTGCATTCTTTTTGTAAATGAAGTCTGGCTTATTTGTAGTAGTTTTTGCACAGTTAAGATTTCTACTTTTACAGCAACTATGACTTTTGCTTTCGCTATATTTGCTACCGCTGATAACATTGCAAATTTTATTGTTATGCTTGCTCTTACTTTTATTGTAAGGACTTACATCACCTTCATCTCGCCCATTAACTTTTGCATCTCTTGTTGTAAAGTTGTTATTGTTACCGTTGCAGATATTTTGAAAATTTTTTAGCGCATACCATAATGCTAATGTTGCCACAACAGCTGTAATGGCTGTTAAAGGGTTTACCATTTGCATTTTAGTGGCTACAGCTGCATTTGTTTGCATTGCTTCAGGACGCTCTCCTAGAAAAAAAGAAAAAAAAAACCAAAATTAAACTTCAAAGTACAAAAGAAAAAATTATATATTATAAAACAGGGTATACAATTTGTATGTTAACTTCAATGAATTTTATTTGCATATATAATATAATGCAAATACACTCAATAACGAATAATTGAAATTCCGTTTAAATCCTAAACATCTGACATTTTCCGGTTCAGAAATTAATGAAACGGGTGTTATGGGTGAATTGCCAAGTGGATAATCAAACGTTAAGGGATAAAAATTAAAAATTTTTTTAATTCGATGGCTGTTAAGAACCACTTAATTATAATTAACAATAAACAGCCAGAAGAAAAGTTTTTTGCTTTTTTATATTTGGCATAGGCTGCGTGGGCTGACGAAAAAGGCTTTTGTCTGTGAAGAAATATTTTTTTCCTTAGAAAATTAAGGTTAAGGTAAATAAAACAACTTCTTATTGCTTTGTTTTAGCAATTTTCTAAAGGCATATATAATATCATTACCAAAGAAACATTTTGAAGGTATAAACCTGACTTCTCGGGCAAAGTATTCTTTATTAAGATCAGCGAAAGGTCTTAGAATATACGTTATAGCAAAACCTTCTCCAAATTTGATCAAATCAGAAACAAAATGCTTCTAAAACTACTTTTTTCAGCAAACAAAATGATTTTTTTCCAATTTTTAATGTCATAATATTACGTCTTAAGATTTTGATTTCTTGATGATCCTCATGCTTGGGAAGGAGCCTTTGAAAGCCACCCACATAATTTTTCTTTTACGCAAACAAACGTTCTCCCCAATATTAATTAATAATCAAATATTTCAGTAATGTTTTAAGGCGAAATATCTTGGAATTAACCTATATTACCGCCTCACACGAAAGTCATATATGAAACCAAAATTGCTACTGAGCTGCCTAAATGCATTTATTTATTGGTTAAAACTCTGTACTGAGTGAAGATTGTAAACTTCTGCTCTACAACTTGATTTTTATATCAATTTTGTGCATATAACGGAACACAATTATGGGGTACTGCCTCGAAAATAAAGAAAATTCAACGACATTAAAACAAAATCCTAACAATGATAATTGTGGCTTTTTGTTATATTAACATATCCAACATCAATAAGAATTAACAAGTTTTACTGATTAAATGTGAAATCCTTAACTATGTGGGCAAGTATTCAAATAAGCTGAAAACACATCCAAATCCGCTCACTCAAACATCTTGCAACATGGTGGGCAGACTAGTCTGACAAAAAGGAATACAACTGCGCTTAGATGAAACCATTAAAATTATTTGACTTTATTTGAGAACTTAAATTTTAATTTTGCACTGGCTGTGTTTATATTAAGTATGTAGTTTTAAGTTTATATAATTATTTTTTATTCGCAAAACGCCTTCAATAAAAAAAAAATTGTGACCACTTTATTATAAGAGTTTGATAAGTACGAGTTAAGCAATATATGAACTTTTAATATATCGAAAGGAGTTGTTCGATGTTTTGGTAAATCAGATTTAGTCCAGCTGCAGGGGTCTTTTTATAAAAAAAAATTTTAAAAATAAAATAAAAAAAATAAATAACTCCGAAGCAAAAACAAAGTAACATATTCCTTCTTCCTTTGGTTAAGATGACCAGTGAGCGGGTGTGTTAAATTCTCAACAACAAGCCTACACTTCCATCCCTGCAAAAAAAAATTACCCAAAATGCACATTTTAATTGGGATATTACCCAAAAAACTTTTGTTCATAAGTTTTTTCCTTCTATAACTCAGTTAACGTCCTACCACATATTAATTTGGGAAACCTAACAAGAAACAGCCCATTTTTAACACTTATTTTATCTGATCCTTCATCTTTAATTTAAATCAGCTTACACAAATTATTAAGAAAATTGTAGACTGAACTTAAAAATATTAAAGAAATTAAAAAAAGTAAAAAAAGGAAACCTCTGATCTAAAGTAAAGTACTTATTTATTTTCTTTTATATATTTTAGGAATTATTTGATTCCATAACAAAAAAAATAAAATTATCCAACAGAAAATATACAAGGGCCTTAAAAGACGAACAACCAAATGGGAAACAAATATTTGTCTTGAGAAAGACAGTTAAAGCAAAGATATTAGTTGAACTTCTATGAATTAGTAAAGCCTGCCTTCTATGCGCTTCTCAAAATTTCAAAGGCTTTTTGTGTAGCCGTTTCAATTACTGAACTTAAAAAAAATTAAAAATATTAAAACAAATGAAAAAAGAAAATGGGAGCAATCAATCTAGACTAGAGTACTCAATTATTTTTTAATATATTAATTTATCATATAATTTATTAGGAATTACTTAAATCCTTTAATAATAGAGATTCATTTTTTCACGTAAATGCATAATATATTGCTCGATGCGTAATACAAAATATAAAATAACACGGACAACTCACCTAATTTACGGAAGATGAACAGGGAAATATAAATGTGCATAAATTTTTTTATGAATAAATGCACATATGTCTTTCTTCTCTCTTTTCTACGACATTATAAATAGAAAATTGTTAAATATAACGACTACAAAAATTAGAACGAAACAAAAAAAAATTAAAATATTAAAACAGGAACGATATAAGGCCTTTCAAAGGACGAATAACCAAATAATTAACAAATTTTTGTCTTAAGAAAGACAATTTAAACAAAAGTACTAATAAATTCTATGAAACGAAAAAAATTGCCTTCTAAGCGCTTCTCAACATTTTAAAGTCCTTTCGTGTTGCCGTTTCAGGCATGGAATTTTGAAATGAATGAAAACATCGCATTCGCCGTAAATTCCACGACAGAAAATATCTATCAACTATATTTGTTGCTGGCCATTTACAAGAACCAAATTTGAAAGCAGTTTTTGCTTCAACACTAAATTTCCCACTGGCTTCCTAGAACGGTGTCTCCATCAAGAATTAACTGTTCTTATACCCACTCTCTCCTTTATCTATTTTGTTTTAACTTTTCTCTTTCTTATTTCCTTTTTGCTCCACAGTATAATTTAAGGTCTTAGTTCCCAAACTGAAATTTACAAGATCTGATATTAACCAAATCAAAAAATTTGAAATAAATAAAAAAAATTGCAAATTCGAATTTATATATTAAGAAAACAACAAGTTGTAAAAGTAATGCAAAAAACTAACCCTACAAAAAAATTTAAAGTATTTAAATCTTAAGGAAGTTATTATCAAATTTTTATGAGGAATAAATAGCAATTAAATATCTGAATGTGACCTTAGCCCAAAGTGCCAACGTCATTTCTGCTGTTTGTTATTTGGCATAATTTCTGCTAATCGTTACATATTATTAAACAGAAATAACGCCACCCATGCAATTTATGTCTAATGAATGTATCTGTAGATAAGAACTTTCCTTCGGAATTAATGGTAAATTTCTTTTGTAGGATATATGAAAACTTACTTAATAACCCTCTGTTTTCTCAATGTTGAACCTTAGGGTTTACCAATATATTTGATTTCGAAAAATACTAACGGATTTCGATAGGAATACAGCAGACAAAGTTCATTCAAATTGTTGTTATGAATATCAAAAGTGATTTTTTTCCCCTTAAGGAAAAGTATTTTTTATACGTAAGAATTGGTGACTTACCGAATAAAAAATGGCATTCACCACACGAAAGCAAATGAAAATTTTTTTAAACTCATGTATATTTTTTTTCATTGGCCAGTGCTAACTATATTTTTTGTTCTAAAATCATATCTGAAATCGACCATTTGAACAAATCTTCACCTCACTCAGCCTACTTTTTTTCCTTTAACTAAAGTTGAATTTCTTTTAAACTTTATTAATTTGTAATTTTTTTGCATTGCATTTGAATGAAATAAGTGATTTTTTTTTCTTTTAGTCCTAGAGAACACTTGTGCAACTCTTTAGATATAAAATATTTTAAATATTTATATCATTTATTATTATACCCTTCACATAAGTGATAAGGGTATATATAAGTTTGTCATTCCGTTTGTAAATCCTTTATTATCCAATTGGGACCCCATAAAGTATATTTATTCTTGATTCTTATAGATAGGGAAACCGATTTAGCGATATCCGTCTGACCGTCTGTCCGTGTTATGGTTTCTGAAGCCCCCCGATATCGCATAGACCCAAATGTGGTATCAAACTGTCACAGATAGTCGCGAGAAAATCGGTATTGAAATTCAGCAAAATCGCCCTATAAATAACCGAGATATAAGCAAAAAACCACGACTACCTCTGTTTTTTGAGTCTACAACAACAACAAAGAACATACTTTTACATGTAATAATAAAAAAACAAAAAAAAAAGAAAAAAACAGAATCAGTCATGTCTATATTATTGAAACACACCCAAAACAAAAATCTTATTAGTATTAGTGTTCATACATATAACAGCGTTGCCATACAAAGCTTAATTTAAACATTTTTAAAATCGCTCCTACGGCTTCCAGGGTTCCCCTACAAAGGTAAAATGTAAGACCGACCCGAATTATTTTTTCCATCCAAAAATTTTTGTGGAACATACTTACCCTCTATCTCCAGCCCCTGACATCGTTGCCATACAAAACTTTAAAAAATAAGGTAAAAACCGCTATAACTTCCCCGGACTCGCCCGTAGGGGAAAAAATGTATCACAGACCCCCATTGATTTCTACTCCCAAACATATTTATAGAATATACTTACCCCCTATCTCCACGCCCTGAGGGGGTTGCCATACAAAATTTACAAAAATGATATGAAAATGCCCACAACTTCTTCAGAGTTGGCCTTAGAGCAATAAAGTGTGCGACCGACCCCTATTAGTTTGTCCTCCCAAACATATTCCTAGATTATACTTACCCCCTATCTCCATGCCCTAAGGGGGTTGCCATACAAAATTTACAAAAATGATAAAATACCCACAACTTCTTCAGAATTTGCCTTAGAGCAATAAAGTATACGACCGACCCCCATTAGTTTCCCCTCAAAAACATATTCCTAGAATATACTTACCCCGTATCTCCACCCTCTAAGTGGGTTGCCATACAAAATTTGTAAAAATTAGGATAAAAACCCCTACAACTTCCCAGTCACCCGTGGAGCGTTAAAAAATGACACCGCCCCCAGTTTAAAAATTAGAAATATTTCATAAGTAAAAAAATGTTTACAAAGAAAAAAAAGTTTGGGATTGCGAAAGGTCAATGTGAAGGGTATATAAGATTCGGCACAGCCGAATATAGCGCTCTTACTTGTTTTTGATTGAATTTAGTTTGCACTTACCTTGTAACACATGTACGCGTATACTTGCTATTTCAGTATTTGATGGATAGCATGAATATTTGCCTGAATCCAAAAGAGTTGCATCATCAATAAGCAAAATTGATTTTGTTTCTTCTGATTTAATGGTCTTAAATTTAAGACGACCACCTGAGTTTTCTTCGCTTAAGACCTTTAATATTAAAGAAAAAATTCAGGATTATATTTTAAATGCCAAAAACAAATGTTTAATTAAGGTTAAACATAAACATATAAATTAATGTTAAACATTTAATTACATTTAACCGTTTCATGTTAAATTACAGTTTAAAATGTTAAAGAAAAATAAGTGAATTCTTCCTTTTATTTGGTATACGTTTAAAATGTGCTGAATATTATTTCCGACATCGTTTTACAAATACTTTTTGCCTTAATACTTTAGCAACTAGTTTGCCTTATTGTTAATTTTTCGTTTTTCCACTTGTGTTTATTGCATGTTTCAAGATAATTTAATATTGAAGGCAAACACGTCTGGGTGCGGCGTATCAATTTTCATATTCTCTAAACTATATTGTTGCTCTTTAAAATTTCAACTATTCCTTACCATGCATTATAATATAAGCAAACTAGATGTTATGTTGGTTACAAGTAAATAATTTTATATTCAACGTGACCACTTAATTAAAAAATCTTTTATTTAACACCTTTGTTACCCTTATTGTGCCTGAAAAATTCCTAAGTTTTGTTTTAAAAGAAGGGCTTTGGGGAATTGCAGGTCAAAATTCTTAGATCCAAATTTAAATTAAGCCACTCCAACTTTCGTTAGAAATTTTTAAAGACCTCGAAACTTTTTACACAATACTGAAATTTGGTCACGTTACAGACTAAAGTTCTATTTGGTTTATGTTGCTTGCATGTCTGCTTTAATTAATACAGGTAAATACGAAATTCACACAAGTTCTATAGACACATGTAAATTAAATATAATATTTGCGGAAAGAGGATACCCTAGAATTCTTACGAAACTTACAACAATATGTTTAATTAAAAATTACTGCTATTAATTTTGATTTACTGATAAACTTTTGATTATTCATACCAAATATCAAATATTAAATTAATTTTAATGTTCCTAATTTTTAAGAATAAGTAGATATATTATACCTTTTATGATTTCAATTTATGAAAACTTCACCCCATATAGACAAAAACTTTCAATCTTACTGAAAGTTTATTAATTAATTTTTTTTTTTGAAATTGTGAAGGTTTTTATAATACTAATTTCAGATATACTTAACTGATAGCAGAAAAGGTACAAAAATTACAAGAAGTTATTACAATTTTAAGTTTTATTAATAATTTCAACTTATTTTATTAAAAGTTGAAATTTCAATTAAATCCAAATTTTTTTAAATAAAGAATACTTTTTTTATAAATGTAATTTTGTAGATTTTTTAATGATCAAACCTTTGAAGTTTTTTTTTTGATTTGATGCAAATTTTAGGCTTTAGTAAAACTTATGGCTTAAATATTTTGTTGTATCTATAATAATAAACATATTTTTTGAAGCAACCTTGTATTATGGGGTTTTGAAGATCTTTTTAAGACATAAAAATAATAATGTAAGATTCAACTTAAATTATACTGATCGACTTTAAATCTCTTCCAAAGTCAAAAAAAGTATCCCTATCCAGCAGGTAATTCTTTTGGTTGTCTACGCATAAATTGTGATATGAATGCAGGTCGCATTTTATAAAAATTTTAATTAAATTTTGCAAAAATTGCATAGATTTAAATTGAAATTAAAATTGAGGTTTGTTTTATATACCACAAATAAAAACATTCTTCTGATTTAAGCATAATAATTGCCTTAAGTAATTAATGCTATTTATCTACCAAATTTTAAAAATTTTTAGGACCTTATGTTAAATAAAATTCTTAAAAGTTGGTTTTTTATTTACCGTGGGTGCGATGTAAGTCAATCATATACAACCGCATTAACAGCAAATAATGCTATACTTGGCTTTAAAAATAATTTTGGGAACTCAGCTGATTCTTGGTATTTTGATTAGGAAAATATGTTTGAGCTTAAAATTCTTTTAGCTTTAACTTCTTATATACAAAAAGATAAAACCAAGGACGATTTTGTTAAATTTGCTTTAATATTGCCTTAATTAGTGTCAATTAAATCCAACCAATTTTTTTAAAGGTTAAAATAACATAATGGAAATCGTTTGATAAGAATCATAGTCGAAAAGTATATTAGTTTTAGAAACAACGTGTACAGAAAAGTTCATTAAGCTTCTGTGTTGAATTGATGAAGTTCCTGCAACATGGCGTATTTAAATTTTTTTAGAATTTTCACATTTAAAAAAAAGCTATTACTCCTACTACTGCAGTCGAAAAAATATTTGCATAAAAACAGGGTAGGAAGAGCGCTCGAATAAAACTCGCTCGCGAGCGATATTAATTTGAGAGATTTCAATGTTTCATTATGTTCAAAGATTTTAATCTTGTAAGCGAGATTTATATTTGAGCTCGCGAGATTTAAAAATAGAAATTGTTTTCGGAGCGATATTAATTCGAGAGATTTAAATGTTTGATTCTGCTCGCGAGATTTATAATTGAACTCGCGAGTTTAATAAATTAAACTCGCAACAGAAACAAAAATTGAAATCTTTTTGCGATCACAACAAGAACGATTCGAATGCTTTTCTTATTTCTTGTGCATGTATGTACATGTGTATTGGTACGTTGATGCTTGTTTTTGGTTATTAAGATTTTTTTCTGTAATGCTTATATGATTGCGTGTACGTTTATATCCGTCACATTAGAAATAATATTGTAAGGGATTTTAATAAGCAGTTTTATGAAATTTATTTAATCGTAGTTAACAAATTTGGATAAAATAACTTGAGCCAAAAGTACTAAGAAAATTGTATTAAAATTTAGGTTTAGCTAACAATGTAAGACATACGTTTATATGATTGTGTACTTTAATTATTATTCACGTATTTATTAAAGAAATATTGAAGAAATTTAGTAACACATATTTAAAAAATAATGACTTATTTTAAAATTATTTAATTTAAAATTAAATAAAATTTTATTTATCACTGACTTTATTATCAATTATTAATTGCTCAAACAATCAAACGAATAATAGGTAACTGTTTTTCTATTTTTTATTATACTTGTTACATTTATGTACATACATATCAACAATAACAAAAAAACACCCTAATAAACTATATCACATATATACCTGCTTACAATTCTTTTGCACAGTCTAAACCCAGCATACCATTATCGGAGCGCTCTTATATATGAGCTCATATATGAGCGATTTTATGAGCTTCTGTGAGTGTTTTCCGCGTGCATATTTCTGAGCTCATAAACGATCGATTTTATGTGCTTTTTATGAGTAATTTCTGCACTCTGACAAATAACGGTAAATTCCAGCCAAGCAGAAGAAAGAAGTTACACAAATTGATTCATTAGTGAATATTTTTGGAAGCGTAAAGACAAAATTGTGAGTTATCTTATAATAAATACAAAAATAATACATAATTAAAATAATGAAAAGAACAAGCTTAAAAGAAAGCAAATTAATAATAAGTGAACTTTTTTCAAACAAATTAAGAAAAGAAAATCCAGCATATAATATTAAAAAAAAAAGTGTTGTTGAAGAAAATAGTGGCAGTGCACTGGAATAAGAGCTCAAAATACGTTTTAAAAGAAGAGTCATAAAATACTCTTTTATGCATTAAATTAAGAGCTCTTTCATGAGTGACCAGTTTAGTGGAAAAAGCCACTCAAATATGAGCGTTTTATGACTGTTTGTGATTATTTTATGAACTCTTTATGAGCGTCAGCGCTCCGACAAAAGAGTCTTAATGAGCTCATTTAGAGCGCATATGGTATGCTGGGAATTAACAAAACCAATAACAACGCATACACACATATGCACATTTTTTTGCGTTTTATTTTTAGCTTCACGAGAACAATTTTTACAAAAATTACATTCGAATCGCGATTTAAATTTTCAACTTCACGATCTTAAAATAGAATTCCCTTCACAACTTCAATTTTAAACTTGCGAGAACAATTTTAAAAACGAGATTTATAAATAGATTTCGACTCGCGAGTGGAGAAAAAAACAAAGATCTTAAAATAAAAATTTCACTCGCAACTTTAATTTAAATCTCGCGATAACAATTCCAAAAACGATATTAAAATAGAAATTACGCTCGCGAGCGGAATTTTTTCCTACCCTGCATAAAAACGTACTTGCCTTTATGGTTTTCATAAGCAAATGTTATGACAGTGATCAAATCAACCATGATACATTAAATTATGAGACAGCTGAATACTCTCAGGTTTCCTTTATAGTTCGGTCAGTAACCAATCTTAGCATTTAACAAGTAAGAGCGCTGTATTCAGCTGTGCTGAATCTTATAAAGCCATCACGGCATCTAGAGGGGGTCTTTATAATATTTTCAATTTTTTTATGGCAATCCCCTTAGGGGGTGGAAATGCGGGGTATGTATGTTCTAGAAAAACTTTTGCAAAAAATGTTTCACCTACACGAGGGAACCCTGAGAGTTCTTAAAACTTTAAATGGGAGGCTACTTAGGCGATTAAATTACGGGTTTAGTATATTCTAGAAATATGTTTGAGAGGGGAAACTAATTGGGGTCTGTCATACACCTTATTTCTCTTGGGCATACTATTGGGAAGTTGTAGGTATTTTAACATAACTTTTGTAAAATTTGTATGGCAGCCTCTCTAGGTGATGGAGATATCGGCTAAGAATATTGTAAGAATATATTAAGAAGAGAAAACTAATGGAAGTGTGTGATAAAATTTATTCCTCTAAAAACGACTCCGAAGTAGTTATATAGGTTTTAATGTACAAATTTAAGAAAAATAATCAGAGGTTTTTGCGGTTGCTGGCTTATATCTTTGTCACTTATTGTTCGATTTTGTTGAATCTCAACACAAAAGTTTTCGCCAAATATGCCACTTTTCTTGAAGTCACAATCAAGTCCAGAAAAAGTCAAGTGGCTTTGGAAACTGGATTTCAACAGAATAACGCATCGGACATCGCTAAATCAACTTTGTTGTCTATAAGGATCTAGAAAACATATGCTTTACGAGGTTGCAAAGAAGTATAAAAGAAATAAAAATGGATTGACAATCTTATATATCCCGCGATATATATTGCTAGTGTTAAGGGTACAAAAATTAGGAGAGACTTAGGCTTATTTCTAAAAGCTTAATAAAAATATCCGATTAATAATAGTTAGTTATCTGACATCTAGATTAAATCTCCTATCTACTAGAAAAGTCTTAAGCCATTTTAATCATGCCTTTTTTGCCCAAACTCTAACTTTTCAAAATCTCATATAAACTTTCCAGAGCCATAAATACTCATCAGAAATATTGTTGCTACAAAAAGTCAGCAAAATTTTAATATAGGCTATATAAAGAACACGTCTGCGATGACTTATATTTTTGAAGCAAATGCTTTGAACAATGTTTTGTATAACTTAGTAATTATAATATAAATATATTTAATAGCTTTGAAAATCATATTTTTGAAAGATAATAAAATTGTATTTACTTATTTCATTTATGGGTTTTGTTTAATAATCGAGAATAAATTAAGAGTAACTATATGCTTGCAGAAGCTTGTACGAGATTTCATAATTTAACAACGACCCATAAAACCCTTTCATTTTCAAATCAAACTTACTCAGAAGTAATTAATTTTCAATCGAATCGCAATTACGAGATACTCACGCATGACAAAAAAAAATCACTTCGCTAACATGGCACACCTTTTCTTAGCGTTAAGTAATAAAAAAGCAGTAAAACCATAAGTGATTAAAATTAGAATAGAAAACCCTAAAACATTTATAGCGATCATACTAATTTCTAACATGATTTTTATTTGAAAAAAATATATAAAAATAAAGAAATTAACCTAAAAAAACTTTAAGATATTAATGTGTTCAAGCGTGTCAAAACAAAGTTTTCGGAAAAAAACTACTTATTTGTTTGCATTAACATAAAACGCTATAAAAATGTTAGAAATCTAACGTATCAAACGTATCATAAAACTGTCGATTTACTTAGTTGTGTTGAAAAAGTATTTTTGTTATACTGAAGGCTACAACAATGGCTGCTTTGGTGTCGAAACAAGAGTGATGACTTTATTTGATAAATATTATTTTTATTTTGCTTACAATAAGTTTCTAAACTCTACACACTAACAAAAACCAACAATCCTTAATATCAACAATAACTTTCTATTACAAAAACAATAAGCGAAATTAACTTTCAAAAGTTGATGTTGGAAAATTACTTGTTTCCTTTTATGAAAAGACATGATAAGATTAATTGAGTTTTAGGTTAAAGACTTTGTTTGTGTAAACTTCTAGCTGAAATTAATACAAAAGGGTTTTGATTGCTAGACGACCGTAGAAGCAATAGAAATTGCAAATGAGTCGCCTAACAAGCTTTTATTTGTATTTATTCCTGTTAAGAGGTAAAAATGTTATCATCTTGTCTACCAACAAGGCTTGTGATTAGTTACTTAAGGAACGTTAACGCAAACTACGTTGAAATATTTATTAATGTATTTTTTAGTTAAGTACCCCTACTAGCAGGCTATTAAGAAGTGTAACTGTTTCCCTGTTTAGGGGGTTGGAAGAACATTTTACAACAACTAATAATGGTTATTGTTATTCCGGTCTGCTAACTAGCTTTGCATGTACTTAGTTTGTAATTATATTGTCAAATAATAATTAAATAATAATATTGTAGGAAAAAGGAAAGGAAATATTAGCTTGAGTTGGTACGAAATTTGTACGCTCTAAAAAGTAATTATTATACATTGTTGAGGTTGGTATAGCTATGCTTTTTGAAGGGGAAAGACAAAAAGGGAAGTTGTGCCAAATGTAATAAATATAGGAAACACTTTTAATTGTTAAAAAGTTCTATATTTAATTTATTTTCATAGCTTTTTTAATAAATACATTAATCGGGATCGAATAGGATCGTTATACAAAACTGCGCAGCTTAAAAAGTTTTAATTTTTTTTAAACTTCTGTAAGCCCAAAAGATATTGACTAAATTATTAAAAATAGAAGTATTAATAAATCTAATACTCTTGATAAATTTATAATGTTCAAGGAGTATTCGTTAGTGCAAACACGTATACAAATATTTGCACATATGTGGGGTAAAACTAACATAGAAAAGTATATAAGTTTTCAATGTTGTGAGTACTTCAAGCTAACGGGGGTCATATCAGAAACTTTAGATGTGAGCTGTAAACTATAAGCTTAGATAACATTGTGGCTCATTTAAATTTGCCAACATCAGAATAACATTTGAAAATAGCGGAAATTTACTAAAAAAAGATAATTTATTTCGAAAATTTATAGACCTTTTCATTCATGTTACGGACAACAAAATCAGCCTAGTAGGCGGGATTTTATTCTTCACCTATTTTATTCTTCTCGTTTAAAACCCGTCAACAAGAAAACCATTTTGTTCTCTTTGCACTCTGGTGGCATCATTGGAACTTTTCTCTCCCTCCATGGGAAAGGAATGGCCGTTAAGTTCAAAAGCAAGTACTACCGAGCTACAATGAATAAATATTTTCTAAAAAAATATCAGCAAAACATCTACTATTTTTCACCCTAAGTGACATTTTTTTTACAAAAATCTAATGTCTTCTTGCTTTTTCTAACTCTTTAATGCTTCTAAAGCATAGAGGCATGCCCAAGCCACCAGTACTTAAGCACGTAACTCACAGTGCAGGAACATATGACGGAAAACGTGTTTGAAACTATTTTCTGGCTAACATTCAAAGAAGTTCATTTCAGTAAGAATGCACCCTAAACGTCCGTGTAATTCTACCCTCGCTCTTTGAACTGGTTTCGACAGAGTTGCCAGAATTTGTATGGGTAGTATCAGCAAAAATTAGAATTTTTCAGTAAAAAATCCTTTATACCTTCAACTCTTTTAAAAAACTGTAAAACTTCTGCATTTCAATCAAAAGTTTTCAACATTTTGGAGAGGTAAAATCTCAAAATGCAGATAAGTCTTTACTTCTGGCCACAATACTCTGACCAAACAATTACCACAAATAACCGTTTAGAGTTTTGAAAATCCCCATTTGGCAACGTTAAACCCCAACGCAGGTCTCTAATTTATAAACAGCATAAATATTTTATTATCTTCTAAAATATGACCTGTGAACAGATAAAAGGGTCCACTGTTGCGAGTTGGGTGGTGTTAGTGCCAAAAATGGTGCAGATAATTTAAACCTAGAGGGAATATTGAAGGCGTAAAGTGAACTTGGTAATATTTGCAAAGTTGAAGACATGTGTCTAGATACCTGCAATAATAATAACTTTATTATTTGGCTTATACTTCTTTGCATCTTAGACATCTTAGATTGGTGACATAATAAGTGAGGTTAGGTTTAGTTGGGTAAGGTGCCGAAAAGGAACACATGTTTTCATATACAGTACTGGGATACCTTCCTTATCCTTTCAACCAATAAATAAGAACAACAAGTAAATAAATCGAAGTCGGTAAGGTCCTACCATATTATACGCTTTAACACAATATTTTTTTTTTTAAAGTGAATTTCATAATAAGGTTTTACTAATTTTCAGTTAAAAAATAACAATAGAAATTGGTGGAAAAAGTAAGTCAAAAAGTTGATCCTTTACAGGAGTTTTAATCTGTAATTAACGAAGTTACCTTATGCCTGCGGCTAATTTCTATGCAGAATATAAAAACAGGACTTCTTTCCTACAACAATAAGTACGTTATTTATCCTAGCTGGAAAAAGTTTACTTATTTTACTTAATTTAATTTAAAATTTTCATTTTAAAACAAATTACAACTTTATGGTTTAAGTCAAGTAAATAAAATTTTGTACTCAAATTTTTTTTTTTTTTTTTGCAAATGAGCTTAGAAATTGAAAATATTTTCTAATTTGAATTGAAATAATTTGACATTTTAAACACAAATTAATAACCCAGTATTAATTTTTACTGATTTTGGACTAGTTATTTTATAACAGAAGGACATACCCAAGGAGTTTCATTTGAAACATTAGTACGTGCCATGGCGTAACATGTTTTTCTTGTTAACAAAGGAGATTTGAAAAATTATGTTAATTATCTGCTTGGAATAATTTGTGAACTCAAAAACATTGTAAAGTTTAAACCTAAGATGATAGATAAAGCAGTGATGTTAATTTAAACTTAACGGAGTAAAATAAATCAAATGTTATTTAGAAAATTTATTATTATAGTTTTATGTTCAGATACTGATATCGCTAAAAGTAATAATGAGACCTAAAGTTAATCAATTTCTGACTGTCCACCTTAGAGTGAATGAATTTCTTTGATCAAGTAAATTTTTGATTTGAAAAACCAAGCTGATGGCATGTCCTTTGGGTTTTTAAAAATGGTTCGGGGGAAGATTGAGGAAATTAAGTTTGAAATGAGACTTCAGAAATGAAAAGTTACCCAAAAAAAATTAAGACTTTTAAAAAGAAGGCAGGTTGTCCACTGACAAGGTATACATACTAATTGGTTTTGCCGCCATTTTGGTTAACATTAGTCTTAACAGTTCATATTTGGCAGTCGTAAAGTAGGGACGTGGCAAATTTATTATAGAAAAATATTCGGTAAACCAATGTTTTAATCGTTAAAACATTTTATCAAAATCAATAATAAATTTTCCTGAAAAAATCATAATGAGTGAATAGGCATATTTTAATTTGAATGAATATGTGAATAAACAGAATAGTCGGTTCTGGGCAATGAAATTATTAATCAGTCATCTTTGCATCCATTAAAAGTGACAGTCTGGTGCGCACTTTGGTCGTGAGGAATCATTGGACCCTACTTTTTTGAAACTGAAAATGGCGTAACGGTGACTGCCAATGGGGAGCGATATCGTGATATGATTAAAAACTTATTAATACCACAACTGCATGCTTTGGTTCTGGTTATCATGTGATATGACCAAAGTGGTGCCACATTGGTGATGTTGATTGGACTCCACGGTCGCCTTATTTGACTGCATTGGACTTATTTTTGTGGAGATATCCGAAAAGCAAGGTTTATGCGAACAAACAAGAAACGCTGGAGCAAATTAAAAAAAATATTCGTAATAAAATTGTAATGAAAAATTTTCTAAAAATGGGTCGCATTTGTAAGGCTAACAAAAACAGACGTTTATCTGATATTGTATTTTATATATAAATGCCGACATTAAATAAAACATTTAATAAATAAAAAATCCATTCTCTTTCTTTTAATCAAAAATTATAAACAAACAAAATAGTACACCTTGCCGCGGACACCCACCCTGTGTGTCCTAAAATGGTTTAAAATATGAGCCCGAAGTTGAAACAATTTTGGGCGGTCTTAAAATCTAAAAAGTCACCGCAATCTCAAAAATTAAAAACGACCAAAAATAGCAATCATGTCTCCGATATTTTATTTTGTTGCTTCAAATTTAATTTTATCCATTGTAAAAGAGTCTATATGTCATATAGTCCCCGAAAAACATCCTTCCAAAATAGAATACTTCAATTTCTACCACCTTAAGAGTTTTTTTTTTACACAAACTGCAGTTTAATTCAAAATCTTATGTTAACAGTCATTACAAAAATTATCGTCAAGCCATTATTTTCTCCCACTAAATTTCGAGAATTTGACTTTATACTTAGTTTGCCCAAATAAACAGTAAATTAACATTGATATAAAGGTAGTACGCCTGCATATTTATTTTTAAAAAAAGGCCAGTTTATTATAAACTCTACCTTTGAAGTTAGTCCAGAATTTTTTTTGCATGATTCCAAAATATTTCATAGAGTAGACATAATTATTCAAGTTGACTTTTGATATTTAATTTACCAAAGTTTCCATATATCGAAGACCTACCTCCGTTAGTCACATTTTATAACATAAGCAGATAAAATAGTTAGTGCTTTTAATATACCTTTTATAACAGGTTTATATTTTTTTAAATCCAAAATGATGCATGTTCAGGTTCAAGGATCTAATCATATATATTTATGGTTAAATATAGATAAAACAGCAGCATATTGTGTATATAAGTACTTTTTAATACTTTACTTTTTCATATTTTATATCCTGTGATATATGATGAGATAATTTTTTATAAAATTTTATTGGCTTATATTTTACATAACATTATTTTAACTGCAAAATAATACTTATCATAAACTATATATCTATCTCAAAATAAAACCAAAATTTAACTTAAAGTTTTACATAAAAGTTTACCTTTTCTGACCTTTTTTTATTTTATTGTTTTATCACAAGTGTTTCTGGTTACGGCCCAGTATAATAACCATAAATACATAAAAACATAAAATATCCTACGCATTTGTGTTATAAGTTATGGTTAGTTCTACCTTACCTTATCTTGATGATACCAAAATATATGTGTCGGTGGTTCAGTGCTAAATTTTATTACGCATGTTAGATTAATTGTACTTCCTTTATCGACATATAAATCGGGTCCGCCCAATATGGTTGCTGTTGGCACTACAATAGAAATAACACCAAACGTTATAAACAATAAGCAAAATACAATAAAATAGTAAAAGTTAGCATAAACTAAAACAACATTGGCATTTGTTAGTTAAAAGGAAAACATGTTGTTTTATAGGGACTGTAAATTATGTTTATTAGTTGAAAGGTATTATTGTTATTTTTGTTTATTGCAGACATGCATACATACATACACATTTTGTTAAGGGTGTGTATTTCTAAGACTTAAACGTACGCTGAGTTTATGCAAAATTAGTTTTGAAATTGGATTAGGTAATCTTGATTAAATGAGTGACAAATTTTAATTTAAATTGTTATAGTGAAAAACGTTAAAAATGGAAAAGATTGTACATTTCTAGGAAACTCTTAAATTTGGTTTTAAGCAGAGATCACAAGTTGTTTGAAAAAAATTTAAAGGTTAAAAGTAACCCCGTCAGTTTTCACTCTTGCGAAAAAGAATGATTTAGGGTTTGACAAAAATGTTTTATACAAATTTGGGTTTCCTTGAAAATGAATGAATAGTTTTATTGCATATTTTTACGATTTTTTGCTGCAAGATTATATGAATATTCTTAAATATTTATTTTTAATATAAACTTATGTGTAGTGCGGTTATTTTTCATTTATACTTTATAAAGCTTGGTTTGTTATAATGAGTAGATATTATTTGTTATATTAATCAGAAAAAAAAATATTAAAAGGGGCACCCAAATAAGTTTTTTTTGTAAGAAATGCAAAATATCTTAAATGAAGTTATTAACAACACTTTACTCAATCAAGGTTTACAAAAAGAAAAATTCTATGTTGCGCACCTTAATAAAGCAAGACTTTACAGTTAGCGAGCTTATAAACAGCAATAATGGCGTTACAAAAAAAAAAAAAAATATTAACCCTTAACTTACCAACATGTGTCTTTGAGTCACATTTTGATGTTTGATTTTATAAAATTACGAAAATATCTGGTATCAGGCATATGTGTATTAATACAAATAAGTTGGCATATATTTAATTATAATATATTTAATTATTAAATAGTTACAAACTGGGTCATATTGTAACAAGAAAATACTATACAATCTTTTAATGAAAAGAGTTATTGATATTGACAAAGTAACAGGTGAGGAATACGATAAAGCTTTCTCCAAGGCGTATTCCTAAATTTTCAGTGAGTTTTAAAAAAAACTAACCTGATAAGCGGCAACAAAACTGAATATCCTTTAGCAACATTTGAGCTCTATTTAAAGGATGAAGTTTATGCCGTATTTGTAAAATTTATTAAATTATAACTACAAAAAAACTTGACTAGCTTCCAACAGAAACGAAAGCTTCTATTTCGTATCTGATTTAAGCCGAAACTAAAAAATGAAAAATGTTTAAGTCAAAAAAATTCCAAAGATCTTTTTTCGGGCACTTGCAGAAATGGTAATCATTTCCGGTATAGTTGAAAAATAATTTTGATCTAATATCTTCTAGTGCTTGGAAAAAAAACCGTCACAATTGTCAAAACAAATTTTTAAAACCGCCAATACTAAAAGTATTCTAGTATTTTATTAACAAAATAATAAAAGAAAATTGAAAAGGCTGCTTTCTTAAAGTTTGTTTAAAAGTGGAAACAAGAACAGAAAAATTTCATTCATTTAAGTAAAATTAAACTGCAAGTAAAAAAAACACAAATTTTAATTACCTTTTTTCAGATTTCCAGGGTCAGTTATAAGACATTAAAACTATTTCTAATGCTAAAACCAATTTTCTTAAAATTTTTTTTAAAAACAGTATTTCCGCGATTTTATTTCATATCCTTGTTTTGTAATATATTTAACCTATATTTGTGGTATTTTGTAGTCTAGAGTATTATGGTTGAGGGGCCTTCAAAGATTTTTTATTTGGTACCAATATTTTGAGAGTGAAATTGCAATTCTAATGGTTACTTTAAGACTTAAAAGAGTTGTTGCACTTTCCTCTTAGTAAAGTGTATACTCGTACTTTAGGTCTAGGAATGTTCGCATGAAAACCTCATCTTTTCGTACAATATCCATCGGAAGGAGAGTTTAATTTGGTCTGTAAACAGTCTTGCTAACAGTTCCTAACACTACCTATCTACATAGAAATACTTAGTAAGATTCAGTTACTAGTTGAATAAAATATGGATTATTTTCCCCTTATGACTTAGGCCTGAAAGCTGCATATATAGAGCCCATATTTTAAGAGATGTTGTGAAAATTATCGCTTTTGCAATAGAGAATACAATAACTTGCCTATCCTATCATTTTGGACACCCAAACAATTTCAAAAGATAACTTGAGCTTTATTTAAATAAACATGACAAGAAACAGATCCCTTCATTACATGCAACAAACTGTTTACGAACGTTTGACAAGTTTTGATAAAATTGTTCACCTATTCGAAAAGGTAAACAAAAGCAAATATTTTTAAACAATAGCTTCGCTCGCGTACTTAGAATTGGGAAACTGCGGGATCCCAATTTTAACCAAAAGCTTACCTGTACTCCGTACCTGCCCCCCTGTTCTGTAACTGGCGAGAAGTTTTCGCAGCGAGAAAATTTTTTTTATTGTCATAGTCTTCCGATTATTAACAGTGTGACTTAGATAATACATAAACTATCATTATACGTTACAAGTTAAAATAATTAGGTTTATCGTGTTCATCCTGTCTTTTACAAGGCGACTATAAACTTTTCGATGCAAAAAGTTCTCACTAAAGTTACAGAACACAGGCACTGGTTATAAAAGAATATTTTTGAGAGAGAATTGTTTACCTTATTTTTTGCACAAAACTGTCCGTATATTTTTCCGGGATCATTTGGAAAATTTTCAAGAAATCAGCTGCTTGAAAAAACGAACAATTACAAATACAAATATTGTTTAGAAGAACCAAATATTAAAAGAAACCATGTGTCTGACGAACAACTCAATGCCAGTGATTTTTCTTCTATATGCTGTTTAATGATTTTATGCCAATTTCTACAAAATATTTGTTTTTATTTTCTAAGAATTTACATACTATTTTTCTGGTTATTGTTCAAAGCATTTAATATTATTTTTCGGTTAGAAATAAGGTTTTTTGAGTCCCCGTACTGTTGTGTGTTTTTGTTATTATGGGAGAGTAAAATTGGTTTTTTACCATTTTGCTAAATTGTATACAAAAATTAAAGAAACCCATCTAACTAATATTATAAAGATTGATTAAAATTTAAAAAGAGATCCCTGTTGAAAAGGCAAAGGCCGAGCCAGCAATTTCCAATGGATTTTGAATAAAATGCAAATGCAAATAAAACACTTAATTTATTATGCAAAAGTATTTATATTAAAATTCCTTGAAGAAACACAATAACTCATTAGAAAATAATATTTAGTTAATAATAATAAGTACGTACTTTTTGGTTTGAAAATTACTGGAATACAAAATATAAAATTCTAAAGTCCAAGAAGTGCTAGGTCACCTCGCAAAGATCAACAGAAAATGGCGAAGGCGCCAGAACTTTTCTTGGTAATTACAAGCTTCGTTAGAAAAAAAATGAAAAAATTATTAATTATGTTGCCATGTTTTTAAATGACAATTTGTACTAAATAAGTGTTGTCAATTTTTTATAAAATAAAAAAATCATGGCGATTTTGGGAGATGTGCTAACAGTTACATTAATAAGATCAATTTGTAGTACTGAGATCGTACTGAAAAGCTCAAGCAGCAAATCTGTTAAAGTTTAGTTTTGCGGTACTAAAGCATTATTTATTTAAATTTGGCTATACCAATGTTGATTGGTAAATTTTTAACGAAAGCTCTGTTTACCAATCTCGTTTTTATGTAAAAGCAAAAAAAAAAAAACAAACAATTATTTTCAATCATGTGGCAAAAATATATTTGAATTTTTTTGCTCACAACTAACATAAATACTACCAATTACCCTTAAAGCCCAAATTGATCCGGTCTCTAAATTAAACTTTGGCTTAAAAATATATTTTATTCGTTTTGAGTACGGTTACCTTTATTGATTAATATGTTTTACAAAATGATTTTAGCAAGATTTGCATTTTTTTAGGATACCCAAGAATAATCTGCTTAATGTGTGTGTGGCGAAAATTTGAAGAAAAGCCATCACCGGATAGTTTTTGTTGGTAGATTTCTATTTATAAGCATATGTGTCACTGTTTTTTTTAATATTTTCAGAGTTATAAGCGATCTATAAAATATCACATAAGTTTGTATCCACCGAAAGCACTGTAGTTTTTAGCAGGCAAATTGCAATAAAACTGTGGTGACAGATAATAAATAATAAAAAAACCTAATTAACAGTTTTTTTTTAATTTGCCGCAATTTTTTTTATGTAAGTAGTAAGTGAATACAATATAAAAATTTTCAATTGATTTTGAAGGTTTGATTAATCAATTAAAAATTTTTATCAACAAAAGTATTTGTATATAACTATTGTAGTTTAAATGTTTTTTTTTAATTTAAATATATGCCTTTAATTCGTAAAAAGAAAAATGTGTTTCTTAATTTTTTTTTGTTTTAAGCGTTGTGTTTTACAATAGGAAGACTTTAATCTATTTATGTTATTACATACAGATTACGTATACGTCACCGGTGACAAAGTTTTAAACCAAGGTTAGCAGCTTTTAAGAGTATTAAAATTGTTACCTCTATTAATTGGATTTAAAAAATTGTTTACATTATCTTGACTAAGTACTTACAATAGCTGATTTTTTGATGAAAAAATATAATTGTTAAAATTATACTTAAACTAATGAAGTGTTCATAGTTGTGCTATTAAATGTGTTTTGCAGAAAAAATTGTTAAATAGCTTTAGAAAAAAATTAATTTATATTTTGTTGCTTTCATACGTATTTTTAAGCATGAAATGTAATTAAATAATACTTTAAGCAGAAACCCCAAATTGGTGGGTGTACTTCAAACGTTTTACAATAGGCTTTAACACAAATTTTGTTAATTAGATTACTTTACATAAAATGCCGTTGAGCATAATCTTTTAAAGAGGTTAGAAAAAGAGCTGGTGGATTTGTGGAGATAATATGAACATATTTTTTACAGGCATATCTGCAGAAATTTTTTGTTGCGCCATTAGTATGTTTGTTGCAGTTGTTTTGCCTTTGCATACTTTAAAACAAATTTTGTAATTAAATATGTTTTTTATGTTGAAAAATAAAACAAAAAACCAAAAGTTGTTCGCGAAAGCTGTAAAGTACTAAACATAAAAACCAAACAAATATGTATATGGTAAAACACAACTTAATAAAGTAAGTCATTAAAAACACATTATCGACCAAATTTAAAAAAAGGGTTTAGCCACAGCTACAACCAAAATATTTTATTTTTTAAGCAATCAAACTTATACATGTACATATGTATATGTGAATACCGCAGCAGCTTTGAATAAGTTTTTGTCCAACAGTGGATATGTTGATTGTAAGTTCTGTATTTTAATTTAATTTAAAAATTCATTAGTTAAAATATTAAAAAAATCTTAAGACTGTTTAATAAAACAATATGACCGATCTATCTGATACAAAGAAAATAAAATACATTTTTGAACTTCTCGAAAACTCTTTTATAAGTTTATGGTTGCTTAAAATGCATTTTTTTATTTATTAGAATATATGTTTTTGATACAAACCAAATCGTTATATTATCCCACTGTAAATGACGTTGTTCTAGAGAATCTGCTTATAATACTATAGAACATGTAAATCTGGACTGCGGTGTTCTTTTTATGTAGATTAAAGTTTATTTTTTCTCTACATGTTTACACTAATACGACTATATTCACCACCAAATTTGCATAAAAAAAATTTTATCCAGTTTCCTTATTTTTTTTTTTTTTTGATCACATTTAAGGATCTTAATGGAATCGACATCAATATTATGAGGAGTAAGATATCTTTCCCTTATAATTTAACAGCAAAATATTCACTTTTGTGAAACTGAATATCCAATTTATTGCAAATTAAAAGATTTTATAAGTAATGCACATATGAAGATACATAAACATATATACATATGTATGGATTTAGAAAATATTGTTTTAAAAAAAAAACAAAGAATTTTTTACAGCTTAATTTTTGTTTTATTTTGTTCGCGTTAAACGTTTTTCTCCTTAAAAGGTTTGAAATATGTTTAAAGAGAAAATGAAAAATAGGTTGTCAGTTATTAAATTTTTTTTTTAATTTTCAAGGAATATATGGCCAATTCTATTTTAACGAATTTTAATTGTACACTTATTTATAAACCAAATTTTTTTTATTTACGAAATATAAAATAGCAATTATACCGAAGAAGTGTTAACCCTGCGGGAAATGGGTATCAATTGGTCGGCGTACTCCTCCTGTTACAGATACAAAACATGAATTGGAGAAAAGTTATTGGTCGTGATCGGTTAAAAAGGCACACATCAAGTAACTGGTTAAAAGGCGTTAAAGAGTTTAGGGGGAAAAAAAGAAATAGTGGTACCTACAAAGAAACCTGCATTTGCATATATATACACACAAACACACGCGTATGTACAAACAAAGTATATTGAGCAGGATCTTAAAAAATTAATGCAAAATTTTCTTACATAGGATTGGCCTGTAACCCGTTCTGAGGCATTAATTTTAAACCAATGGCCCCCTTCAATAACAACGCAATGTAAAAATGACAGGTTCTCTTTATATAAGGTGTAAAAACTTTAATCAGTCCCTACTTTAAGGAACCGTTCGAGTCAATAGTCTTGGACCAGTCCACTTCCCCGTAGAGAAATTTAAAAACTTAAAAGAATACTAAGGCAATGGAAAGACAAAAATTCTTTCTTGAATAACTATGGCGGGTGTGATTTTATAAATTTAGTATTTGCGCAAACTTCTGCAAAATATTCCAGAGTCTTTTATTTCTCACGTAGCTTAGATTTTATTTCATACTTGATTTTTATTAAAAAAGCACAACTGTTTAACTTTAAACCTTTATCTAAGCTTTCCTTTTTCTCTTGAGTTTAATTTTTTTCGAATTTTCAAATTTAAAATATTTAATAACCGACTTGTGATTGAGTCGGCGTACTACAATCGTCCCACGAAAACACTCACGTCACTTTGTTTGTAGTCCGGAAACTGCAGTAGTTCCATGGCAAAAATACTATACTGCACACTTCAGGATTATTTCCTATAAACATGCAGTAATATCTCACTGGAGCGACAACATAAAAAATTAATAAATCCTTAACAAAAAACAAGTGGCTTCTAAGGTAGGGAACAGTGGTAAGTCCACCGAATTTCTTAACTTAAAAACACTTCTTGTACTACTAATGTATTACAATCAGTGATAATTCCACCAAAAGTAATTGATTTTACTTTTGTCGCGAAGCCTGATCGTCTTGTTAATGCTGTTGCTCCTTTTTATTTTTCTACAAAAACATCAATGCAAGGTGTTCGTACACAGAAAGAAAACTCGCTTTCTAAAATCAAGAATTTTATTCTTGAATTTATCTAAAATCTTTTTAAGTACGATCCTCATTTGTCTAAAGGCTACTTAAAAAACTGGAGCGACCCTAGTTTTGAGTACAATAGTTGGTGATTTGAAGTTAGACCAACATTAAAATGTAGACACTTTCGTTGTAAAAATATTCTTTACAACTATGAACATGTAATAAAATAACATGTAATAAAAAAAAGAAAAAATTTAATGTGCCAAATAATATTAAAAAATATTTAGATAACAAGGTAGTCGATGTTAGCGGTATGTTAGCAAATCCTTAAGCAATTATTTTGTATTAGGTAATTCAACATTACAGTTAGCAATTTAATTAATTTTTTTAGTAAAATTAACAAAAACATAACAAAAAATAAAAATATCAAACCAGCTACAGTTTGGATAGGACCAAACATTCCTGCGAACTCATCATCAGCCGATTGATAAATGCGATCATTTGAAATTACAAATGAATCGTCATTGTAAAACTGCTGCAATGTGTCATATTGCTCAGAATCAAGTGTATCTAAATAAAAAAAAAAAAACACTAGTTAAAATAAAAACTATAAGATATATAAAAAATTAACTACATATTGATTAAAAATATAAAAATTAAAACAACTAATATGCAGGAGAAGTAATTCAGCTTGACCTACTAAACACAAAATCACTTTCTTTTTGAAAAACAAAGAAAATAATATTTATGAAGATTTTTTGTTAATAATTGTTATATCTGATATATTTACATATTAAAAAAAAATACTTTTGCAATCAGCTTTTAAAAACAATGGGCTGATTGTTATATTTTGCAGACTACGGACAGCAACCAACTATTTACGCAACACGAGTTCACGTATAAGTAGAATGTACACACAAACAATCAACATTGTATATCAACTTATATATTTACCTACTTATACTACATGGAAACTTACTTACATAAACATTTATGTTGGCAATGAAAAAAAAACGACGATCTTGAGATAATGATAACAAAAAGTCAAATGCTTGTTATAACTTTTGCATAAATTAAAATCATACAGACACAGACGCATACACGAATACACACACTTACACACTTGCAAATGAAAACAAACGTCATAGCGTGCGGAGTTTTGCATTATTATTCCTTGTTTCCTCTCTTGTTTGTTCTTGTCATGTTTATCTTGCACAACTTTTTTATCACTGTTTTTTTTTTACAAATTTTTTGCTGCAGCACTAACATTACGTAATACGGCCTCTTTTATTTTAACGATGAAGTTGGCCAACAGGCTTATAAGTGTTGGAAGAAATTAGTTAAAAAGAAATGCTAAAACTTTTAAAATGTTTAACAGTTTTGATAAGAAGTATTTAGATTCTTACAAGTTTATACAAAATTTTTGATAATAAAAGTTAAATTGTAAAGTTTATACATTTGTGTTGCTACGGAGTTTAGTAATAGTTTTAAATGAGTAAGTTAAAACAAGTAAGAGCGCTATATTCGGCTGTGCCGAATCTTATATACCCTTCACATTGGTCTTTAAATATACCCAGCCGAGTAAGTTTGTACTGCAAATAGCATAATAAAAAACCTTGTGCGAGTTTTAAATTCCATAGAAAAATATACAAAATTTTAACGTTCGTATGAATAATATAAATAGATGAGGAAAGTTTGAGGTCAAGAGTTTTAAAAGTTTTCGACATTATTCATATTTAAAGGTTAATAAAACTTACTAAATGTTCTATTCCCCCTGCTCTTCTCCAACTCTTTCTCCAAAATGTATGAATTATTTGATTATTACTTTTTGTAGAATATTCGAAGTCGATAGCTGTAATAGTTTTCCAGAAAAAGCGTATCGAAAATTTTATAAAAATTGTTAATTTGTATAGGAGCTACCCCTTCTTCACCCCCCATCCGAAAATGTTTTTCTTCAGAGCGTAGCCCTTGATGTCCAATCACTTTTTGTAGAACATTTGATTTCGATATCTATTATAGTTTCCGAGATATAGCATATCGAAAATTTAACAAAACCCTTTTTTTGCCCCCACTCAAAATTTTTTTTCTTTAAAGCGTAGGCCTTGTTGTCCAAATACTCTTTGTATAACATTTCATTTCGATATCTGTTATAGTTTCCGAGATATAGCGTATCGAATATTTTATAATAATTGTCGATTTGTATGGGAGCTACCCCTTTTTTGCCCCCACCCAAAAAACTTTTTTCTTTAAGGCGTAGCCCTTATTGCCCAATTACTTTTTGTAGAACATTTGATTTCGATATCTGTTATAGTTTCCGAGATATAGCGTATCGAATATTTCATAAAAATCGTTAATTTGCATGGGAGCTACCCTTTTTTTTGCCCCCACTCAAAAAAATTTTTTTTTAAAGTGTAGCCCTTAGCGTACAATTAATTTTTGTAAAACATTTTAAGTCGATAGCTGTTATAGTTTACGAGATATAGCGCATAAAATATTTCACCAAATTTGTGCAATTGTAGGAAAAATACCCCTTCCCCTGGTCCTACGGAAAAAACTTTTTCCATTATTAAGGTCCCTTCTTAAGGAGTATCCGTGCCAAGTTTTGTGGCAAGAGTGATTATACTTACTGAGATATATAGGGATATATGCACGGATTTTGTCCTAAAAAAATGGGTTACTCTGGGTTTTCGCTTATATCTCGGTCAATAGTGAACCGATTTTGCTGATTTTAAATAGCGATTGTTAGCGGGATATTTGTAATCGTTTGACACCATTTACTGATCTGTATCTTTTTATCTGACTCCGGAAACTTGATTTCAACAGACGGACAGACGGACAGACAGACAGACAGACAGACAGATGGACAGACGGACAGACGGACAGACGGACATGGCTATTTCAACTTCCCTATCTATAAGGATCCAGAATATATATACTTTATGGGGTCGCAAATGAATAATAAAGAAATTACAAACGGAATGACAAAGTGATATATACCCTTATCACTATGTGAAGGGTATAAAAATAGGTAGTGGGAACCCTATATTGGGAAAAAAAAAATTAAAGCAAAAGCGCACTCAGGTGAAAAATATCTTTCCAATACCTTAAAAAAGCATAGTGAGGCCCAAAGTTTTGAGATGTTTAAAATCGAAGGGCCATGTGGGGATCTTAAGCTCAATGTCCCAAATACAGAACTTACTTTTTATACCCATCAGAAATGAGTACCCCCACGGTAATATTGACTGAATTTGTGATGTCAGTACATAAACAGATGGCTCAAAGTTAGACTGTGGTGTAGGTTCCAGCGTCTACTCGGAGGATCTTAGTATAAGTTTTTTATATTATTTGTATCAATGATGCAGTGTTTTTCAGGCCGAAAGAATTATTATTTATAAGTAATGCAGGCTACTGCCTGATGGTAGTACTTGCGGTAACATTGGCTTATTTTACGATTGCCAATTGGCAGTTTTGTCGCTCAGCTTGCACACTATGGTGTCGTTACTGACCAGTGGATAAGAAAAATAATATTCTAGGCTGGGTAGTTTATTTAGTATTACTGTTATATAGATCTCTGCGCATAAGAATCAGTTGAAAATTATTATATTGGAAACACTCTCCTAAATTGTTGGAGATCAGGTAGCGAAATTTCGATACAAAAAGGTTTCTACAGTGATTGGGCTCTATTTCAATCTTTTTCGGTAAGTTAATGATTAGGGGAAAGCCGAAGTTTTTCCTTGCGACAAAAACCGAGTTGAAAAAGTTTTAAATGCTATTCCCTGTTGGGTGAGAAGTATGACGAGAATTCTCCTAGGTGACGAGGTGAAAAGCTTAGACCAAGATTTATTCTGAAACTTTGAAAGCTGAATGTAGGAAGATGACGAGCGTGTTTACAAGTCGGTCAAACCAACGAAAGGGAGTTACAAGGGATAGAAATTGCAGGGAAAGCTAGAATATCATCAAAACTATGGAGTTTTCTTTGTTTTACTTCTCAGGTTTTTCACAGGCCAATTACCGAAACATTTTGTATCTAATATTTTGTGTCTCATATTTCAATAGATATGGCTAGCTTGGGAGGCGTAGGAAAGGAAATTTTAAGATTATTTCGTTTGAATAACATTATTTCCCCGAACTGGTCCTCCAAAAATTCTTTTTCTTTTCCTTAGAGCCCACAGCAAACCGATTTCTGGCTTAGGTCCTGCATACCTTAGGACACTTTTTAAGATCTTCGCCCTTCAATTTGACATACCTTTACCTATCCTATCCTATCCTTACGATAAGGCTCTCTTTTAGTCGATCAAAAAGTTAAATCAATGTTAACCCCAAATATATTTATATAATAAATTGACGAAAAATTTCGCTCCTGTAAGGGCAGATTTCTATTAAACACGCCTTGCATTGCTTCTTGTGCTTTTGCAAGTATCTTCGTTTCAGTGCCACATCCAAGCAAGAATAAAATGACAGTATTGTTATGTGTTATGTAAGACTACCGAAAGAGGGTTTTGTTCATCGTTCTCGAAACTTTTATATTGATTTCATTATTAACTTTTATTCTTTTCTTTTTATTTTCGAAACCATTTTTTGTGCCGATTCGCTTTTCATCACTTTGCCCAGTATTTGACGCAGAAAATATTAGACTCAGGCTTTTATTTTACCAACGCCAATTGTTGCTTCAATATTTAACAAAGCATAAATGTGCCTTTAATACGATCAATAAAAAAGATTTTGCTCAGAAGAAGATGGAGGGGATAGTTTTTGCTCTTTTCTAAAGTAGAGCTGACTAGCTGATTGCAGCTTTCTTCCACTGACCGTATTAAATTCTGCTTATACTCCGTCAACTTATACAGCTCATTTGCTTTTTAGCTGGGGTATAACTGCTTTGATCTCCTTTTAAGTAGAAAGTGTATTTTCAAAAATGCTTCATATTTTCAGTAAGAGTCAGTAAATTGGAATTTTTTTTGCCGAATCCTTTGGTAAAGTATTGTCCTATTTGGTTTCTAAAAAACCTATGCAATGTTAAATTTTATTTAAAGTTAAGTCTGAAAATTATTTTGAAAGCTCTGGACTTCATAAACATTCTAAAAATTGAACCTTGCATAAATTAAATTAATGATTTTAAACTCACCTCTATTTAAATAAGTAAGGGGAAACTCTGAAGTATATAAAATTAATACTTAACAATATAATTAAAAGGCAAAAGTGTAAAATAAAAAATCGAAGTGAAAAATATCACGAAAATAAAAGAAAAAATACCTGGAAGGACTACATTTAGTAACATTTGTATATTTACCCCACAAAACTATTGAAAAGTAAAGTCCCTATAGAAAATATATAGTTAAATTTAAGATATTTCTGAAGGTTAAAACATAGAGCTAAAATAATTATTAGGTATGTTGCTATAATTGTCATTTCATTGCAAATTAAACATTTGTTTAATACCATCCTCTTCGTTCCTAAACTTAAAATCACATATAGTAAATTTTAACCACAAAAAAACAGTTATCGTTTCTATTGGTTACAAAATAGTTTCCGGGGTATTCTGTAATTTCAAAACTTTAAGTCGGCGAGAAAACTGAGCCCTATTACTTCGGCTTTAAAATAGTAAACGACGCCTGAGTCTCAAAAGACGTTTTGAAACTTGCAAAAAATTTTCAGAAAAGTTAAAAAATATCAAGGCACTTGGAAATCCATTCTACGTAAAGCTAAATGTACAAATATTTTTTTATCACCACCTGAGTAAGTAATTTTTTCTTAGAATAAAAAAAATTACTTGCTGTAGCATAAAAAGTAGCAAAATGATTATAACAAAATTTTTTTATTACTGTTTAACATAAAAAGACGATGTTAGTTGAAAAATTTGCCACTTATGTTCACTAAACTCACACAGATACAATATGGCAATTGCAGTTGTCGTAGTTACTTTTTTGCTCCTCGACTCATCGCAAGTCTGCTACTGTTTCAATTATAATAACGAGTTGCTAGCGGCAGTGTAATCGTTGATGATGACTTTTTTTTCTGTTGTTGTCATTTTTCTGTTTTTGATGATTATGATGGTGGCGTCAACGATATTGCTAGTTTTTACTACCAGTTATTCACACATATACAAACCCACCTATATATTCATACAAACACATACTCACAAGCACTGTGTATACATTAACGCTGTTTTTCTTTCTTCCATTCAAAGTGCAAAAGAAGTGCATTCATTAAATTTACATAACTTTTATGACGGAAACGTCATTAACCTTAAAACAAAAAAAATGTTACTCATACGCCTCAGTGACTTAAATTAATTTCTTTTATTATTATTATTTTCATTTTTGTTTTTGTACGCAGCCTTAATGAGGCTTTTTGCATGTTACAACATGCTACATGTAACCTACTTTTAAACTACTTTTTATTTTTTGTTTTTTTTTTCATTAATAACTATAAAATTGTATAAATTAAATCATTAATTTTCAAAATTTTTTTTGTTCGTTACCAGCAAAAAAAAATAAAATGATATTTTTAATTATAATTATATGTTTTTTCATAAAATTTATGAATATTTTTATATCTAGAGTATTTATTTTTGTATATATTTTTTTCATTTAATTTACTTATCTGCCTTGATATACATATGTGTTGGGTTGGGTATATGTGACAGTTTCAAAAGTTTTTTTTTTCAAAACACTTTCTTAACTAGTTTTTTACCATAAAAATACTGTTTTTTTTTGTGAATAAAACAGCAATACTTTTTAAGTTTATTCTTATGGTACCGTTTTTGAAGTTTTAAAATTATTTCTCATTTTAATTCCTATTTTTTTACATTTTAAAAGCCTTTTTTACTTACCCACAATGTTAAGGTTAACGGAAAAACTTCTTACTGGCTGCGTTGATATTTGGCATTCGTAGACTCCGGCATCACGCTGTTGTGCCCATTTAATTTGTAGTGTCCACTCATCAATATCACGATGATATGAGGTTTGAAATCGCTGATCTGTTGTATAAGTATATGTGCCAACTGTCAGTATATGTAAATCACGATTTCTTATCCAGGCAACCTTTATGGATGGTTTTTGAATATACAAAAAGAAAATTAAATTAAATTATGTCATACGTTTAAAGTAAAATATATTAAGTTTTAAGAAAATATGTTCAAGTAATTGTAAATTCTGAAAACAGTGAATTTTTAATAACATTTTTTCTTTCAGCTTTAATTAATTTCATTTTAAATACGATAAAGAAGAATAAATCTATGTCAGAGGGTCTGTGAATATCTTAAAAATTTTTATTTATTAAAACAGTTGCTAAAATCTATTTTTTTACATACTGCCAAATATCTGAATATTTGGTGGGAACCCAATACCGATCCTTAAATTTTGAATGGCCATGTTGAGTAGACATTTCTTTGCAGTTGACCTGATTTTTTTTACAGTTGGTAAAAGCTCTAATATTTTGGTCAAATGACATATTACACTAAACGAATTTTTATTATCAAAATAATATTGTTTAATATTTTTTGTTGTCTTATAAAAACTCTATTGATCTCTAGCTCCTTTCTTTATAGAAGAAGAAGACGTTATTAAAACATTGAAAAGATACTTTAGATGTAAGATAGAAGTTTACGATAAAGAAGTTTATAAAAATATTTTTTTCAGATTCTTCTTAAAAAACAAGACCTTAAACTTAAGTTAATTTAAATGTATTCCGTTTTGTTTCAAATCCTGCCAAAAAGAAAAATCAAGCAAACCCTGACTGAATTCTATAAAAAATAAATTGGCAAACACCATTTAAACTAGGGGTTTCCAAAGCAAGTTTTGACTTTAAAGGAGTTTTTGAAATATTTTGAAATAATTTGTAAATAACTCAATAAAACCTACAAGCCGCGCCAGGTAATTTTATAAGTTTTCTTCAGTTTAGCACCGTGCCAAAAAGCTGGCTAAATATAACACAAGGAACTCAAATATTAACAATTATTAATAACGCTTGTATTAGAATAAAAAAGGGCATTAAAATGTTATACTAATTACTATTTAAACTAGTATTCCCTTAGTAAAATTTTACTGTTCATATTTTATTTGGTCAGCGTTATGATTTGGTGATTTTAATAACCTTAACATTTTAAGCTGAATGTTTTATTTAAATTAAAGCGTGAATCTCAGCCTAGAATTTAAAATATTATAAGAAAATAAACAAATTTTTCAAAATAGTGTTACGTTAATAAATATGCAGTGGGATTTAATAACTTTTAGGTTACAACTTCTAAAAATATAATAAGGCTTACCGTATTTACCCTGCCTTTGACTAGGCAATAAACGATTTTTCGAAGAAGATCTTTCTCATCCCAAATATAGAAGAGAGGGTGGTTTAATTTTGCGAAATGATATTTAGAAGTTAAACAATTTGGCATCGTTTAAGTGTCAGGCCACTCAAAAAAAAAACTTAATATAACGACAATGAATGTATAAAAACTATTAAAATTTTTGAAGCTGGTAGGCCCAGATAATACTTTTGATGCTTTTGGAACCATTCAGGGTAATCATAAATTTTTCATTAAGAGATGGTAAAAAGTTAATTTTTTAAGTTTATTTCTTCAATAATTTCACATTCGAAAAAAGAAAGCATTAAAAAAGTTCAACAAAATTTAAAAAAAAACCTTTTTTTTGAAAAGAAGTTTGGCAAACTTCCTATTTGACATTAACTTTATAATGATTTTCTAAACAATCCCTTGTATTCATATTCAGACTCCTCAAATTATCTGGTAATCTTTTAAGCCTTTGTAAGCTTATGTAAGCCTTTAAATTTAAATCCTCCTTAAATTGTATTTAAATAAAAGCAACGACAAGGACTAATGTGTACTTTTCTAACATAACAAAACTTCATTTATTCTATAAATTTCAATGCAAGTTTGACAAAAACAACTTAAACATATGATTTATAAAACTAAACAGTAAAGTGTTACCATTTAAAAAAAACTAAAAAATATTTTAATTAAATTTTCACAGTTTTGCTTAAGTTGCTTAAATAATGAGAGTTTTCATAAGGTTTTAGTAAAGTCATTTGTCTTTAAAAACTTAAACGAAAAAATACTACTTTTGTAAGCATCTGCTCATAGTTAAGTGTGCTATTTTAAATTTGAATCAGCTGCTGGAGAAAATAAGTAATTTCAAAAATATTTTAAAATTAATGACTGCGATTTGTTAATTATATAAACGTCTTCACTAAAAAGTTCAGGCACTCGGCTCAGGTTTCTACTGCTTATGACAAAACAATTAACACAGTTCAAAAAGTCTTATTATTATAGAACTTTTTTCTTTTAAGCATAACAACAATTTTTTTAAACTATTGTAAAATATTAAAACTTTAAGACAATATGACTTGATAGCATACCGATTGAATACCCCAAATTAATAAAAAATCAAACGCAATATTTTAGTTTTGAATATATTCCGTATACTAGAAAAAAATTTGAATAAATTGTTTAACTTCCCCTGCCACCTAGCAAATTCCTTTCATTTTGTGATATTAATAAAATATATTGCAATTTTTTCTATCTAAGAGAAAGTAGAAGATAAATATTTGCTTACTATACCTACTTTTTTGCAAAATAAATTTGTTTTTTAATGGAATAAAATTACAACGGCTGATAGGAGAAAGTCATGCCATTTTGCCTTACAATTTGCAGGAAAGTAAAGAAAAAGGATTAAATGACTTTAATGAATTTAAGTAGATGTATTTATTCAATTAAACGTAAAACGCTTAAAAGATTCGAAATAAAAGCAAATACATTGTGGCTTAGATATGCAAATTCATGTACAATTATTTGTTTTGCCATTAGACAAATTAATTAAAAAGAGATTTTAGCGATTCTATTTAATTTGTATAATTATTATTTTACCAAGACAAAGAAGGTTTAAGTTTATTTTTCTTGTATTATTATAATGAACTCAACAATGAAGCAAAAATTTTTATAAATGCTTTTTAATGTATAAAATGCACTCAAATTTGCTTTTTATTATAAATCAACCGTTTCTGGTCTATTACCACATAAGCACAAAACACCTTTAAAATTTCGTATGACAAAAAAATTTATTCAAATAATTTGAAATTAATTGAAAAAATTTGGGTTTCAGCTGATATTTATTATTTTCATTTATTAATTCCTTAAAAGAGCAATAATTTTGCATAGGAATTTTGTAGTTTAGCGCTCATTTAAGTGGAAAGGCCTTATCCTAGCCATGAGAAATTACAGGTTCATGGGGTCTAAACTTTTTTTATAATATTTGTATACCCTGCACATAGTGATAAGAGTATATATCAGTTTGTGCTTTCATTTTCAATTTTTACAACATAAACTTTCGACCCTCTAAAGTATATATTTTCTGGAAAGATATGTCCGTTTGTCAGTCTGTGCGTCTGAGTGGCTGTTAAAATAAAGTTTCCGGATCCAAATAAAGTGGCACAGAAAGCGTTTTGATATCAAATTATGAGAAATATCTTTCAAATGATCGCTTTTTGAAATCAGCCAAACCAGTTTACTATGGACCGAGATATAAGCAAACCCCAAAATAACCCATTTTTTTTGGGACAAAACCCGTGCACATATCTCTATATATCTCAAAAAAAGCAGCCACTCTTGCCACAAAACTTGGCACAGATACTTTGAAGATGAGGTTCTAAATTACGGATTTTTTTTGTTTAGTGGCAGTTTAAAAAATTTTGTAAATAATTTTATGCGCTTAATATAAAAAACTATAATAGCTAAATACTAAAAATCTGCTGGAGAATAGTTCCAGTGTAATAAGAAGATTACAGAAAGAGAATTGGTTGGATAAAAGCAGGGGAAGTGGTAGCCCTCATACAAATTTACAGTTTCTGTGCACTTTTAGATACGATATATTTAAAAAAATATTATAACTATCCATCTTAAATTTTCCAAAAAATCATTTGCACAACACTGCCTTCATTTTTAGAAACCCTGTTAGTTGAAACAAAGCAGAGGGATCAGTAGCCAATATATAAATGAACAACTGTTAAAAAATGTTATACGAGACGCAAATGTGAATAGAACTGGCACATTATTTTCAAAGAAGCACCTAGTACTCGCTCACGCTGACGATATCGACATCATGGGGCGAACATTAGGGGCAGTAACTTTCACCTTTAACAAATGGAAAAAGAGTTTGCCAAAGTGTGTCTGACAGTAAATGCAAATAAAACCAAGATGGTGGCTGCAGTAGAAGTTGAAAAAGTTAAAAGTTAAAAGCAAAACCACCTCCCGGCAGACAAAGATCACCTTGCTATAGGTCACTGATACATTTAGTACTTCTGAATCATGGGTACTTACGAAAGAAGATGAGACAGAGGGCAGGATTCTCCGGGAACTTATGAACCAATCTGCATTGACAGATAAAACCGGTGCCGACATTAACAAAGTTGTACGCGTCAAAATTCAGAGTTTACGTTGGATAAGTAATGTTGTGAAAATGAATAAAGATGCTTCAGCCAGGAAGTCACTTGAATGCGAGTCTAATGAGGGATCACGCAGAAAAGGAAAATGGAAACTGCGATAGATGGATTAAGTGAAAGAAGACGTCTCGAAACTTAGTGTCAGAACTTGAAGAAAAAGCGCAAATGATCAAAGCGCCTGGAAATCGATTCTAAGTTTGGTTAATTGAACAAACGCTCTTTAATCGCCATCTTAGTAAATAAGTTATAGGTTTACCTCATATTTTTAATAAAAAATTTTTGATGTGAAAAAGTCCTTAATAAGGCTTACGTTTTTTTAATTTCCAGCTTTAATTTTAAACTTTAAAAAATCGTATGAGAGCTTTGAATTTAAAAATGCATTTCAAAGCATAATTTGATAAATACGGTAATCACATAAATAAGTAAAAAGCCTCTTAATTGGGTGTTGATTTTAAAACCGAATTAAATTTTTACTAATTTCCAGAAATTATCTTCTTCACACTTCCTCTATCTAATTCATTTGCAGCTTAGTTTAAAATCTCATTTACACACGTCTACCAAAAAAACCATTTTAAATACATGAATGCTCGTAAAAATTTAAAGCAACATAAAATATAATATATGACTTGAAATGCCTTGCTTTTAAAGCACATGGATTTAGATAAGTCAAGAAATCAAAATAAAAGCAAATCATATTAAAAATACTTCATTTGTATGTATTTAGTTGGAAGCATTATGAAAAGAACAATAAAACAAGAAAATAAATCAAAATCTTATACAAATAACATAAAACAAAAGCAAACAACTAACACAAAGTGAGACAGAAAAATAATAAAAAAAAGTTTGTTTTTGAAGGGAGTTTTAGGCAAGCCTAAACACATAAAACAATATTTACTTGGTTATATTGAAAATCCTTTAAGATACGTTTGTATGTGTATGCTAATAAACTTTATCATTTATGAGTTCGTACGTAAATATTTCTAAGTTATATACATATTTGTGCGTAGACATCAATTGTCAAATAAATATGTATACAGATTGAAGTAAGTACATCGTTGTGTCAACAAAAGTATTTTTGCTTATTTTGGTTTTAAATTTTATAAGAGTCAAATATGTACTTGTTTATTTTAAGCAAAACACATTAAACATAATTTTTTTTTTATTTTCTGGAAAAATTAAAGCAAAATTTTAACAAAAACTAAACATCAACCAAATATTAGATCCTAAATTGGAGATCACTTACTTTTATATATTTTGTTAATACATCCACAGGTATTTTCAGTTTACGGTATTCTCACGAAAAACGAGGAAATTAAAAAATAAAATTTGGGAATTTTATAGCATGTACAAAAAATTTTAAAATATTACTTTTTTAATATCCTACTTGATATTTGATTTCAACCTGTCATTCGTCACCGACTGCAAAAACACTGTGCCGTTTGGCCAATAACCTTGACCACAGAAGACGATTCAAAAACGGCCGGCCATGGAGGATGTCAAGCTGTCGCAGCTAGCCATCAAGCGGTCGTCCTTCAAGCGAATTTCGGTCAATGCTACCGTACAAGGTCCAGTAAGTGTATCAGCTGCTGCCAGTCGACCACCTGGCGCGTGTAATATACACCAAAGCCATTCTAAGTCTTAAGGCCGAATTCGAGGATATTTCTATCAAAGTCATAATGAGCGATGAGGCTCATTTCCACTTTCTCTGGCACGTAAGCAAGCAAAACTATCGCTTCTTGGGTACCAACAATCTACCAGTGATGCACGTGGAGCCATATCGCTCACTCAATGTGACTGCATAGGGCACTGTTCACGCTGGAGGAGTTATCGGGCCATTTTATTTTCGAGAACGCTGCTTGTAAAACGACAACAGTGGACGATTTGTGATATGAAACCATGTTAGCTGAGTTTTGTCTGCCTCAATTGAAGAAATTAATACTGGAGGACTTGTTGTTTTAACAGGACGGAGCAATAACATAAACTGTGCGAGCCACAACCGATATTCGGAAGGCGGCCTTCCCGGGTCGACTCATCTCTCGTTTTGGCGAATAACATTGGCTCGCCAAATTGTCCGATTAAACCATTTCACACTTTTATTATTGGGCTTTTTTAAGCCATGTGCTTACGTGAACAAACCAAAGACCCTTAAAGCCCTCAACATTTACATTCGACACGAGTGCGACAATCTGTAGCCCGAAGTTCTCACCAAAGTGATGAAAAATGAAATAAAACAAGCCCGTATAGCAATCAATTGCGAGGGCGCCCAGTTGGCAAATATCATATTTTTGACTTGACCAATGAAATTCTTACAGTTCAAATAAACATAATCAAAAAACAGAATCAAAGTTTTTAATATATAAAAATTAGGGCAAAAAAGCTTTTGATGACTTTTTTTGGACCATATTTTGGATTAATATTTGTAGATTCATAACCGAAATAACATAACACAAAAGTACAAAAAATCAATACAAAAACTCGATCTTTTATATATCTAGACTCATAAACCTTAAATATACAAAAATTATCAAAATTGTAAATAAGTTAGTTTCGTCCACTAAGTTCGATTTGTCTTCAATCTGGGTTAAGGTTCGTAAGCTTTATATATGCAAAAAGTGCCAGAAATTATCAAAAAGTAGCTTATGACATCTTCATGGAATTTTGACCCTCATATGGATAAATATTCGTTTGATTAATAATTTTTGACCCATAATACTGAAATATGCAAAAAAGAACCAAAAATTGTGAAATAGTAAGTTTTGGTCACCAAACTGATTTTCGACCTCAACCTGGTTTAACAATCGTTATTTTTAAATATGTAGATTTATAATAAAATATAAATAAAATAAAAAAAAAATTAAAAATGTTCCAAAAACGTGAAAGGTATAACTTTCTTCTATATCAGAATTTCGAAAAAGCGCCTGTAACATAATTATATATTTTCAAGACATTTCGAAGGCAGTTCGATTTATATATCTACCCTTTTTGGTTAATAAGTTCCAAAAAATACTTACAAAGTACCAATATAGAACTTTTTCACCTTTTAAAAAGCTTGAAAGTTACAAAGTAAAAGTAACTGACTGTAGAAGAAAAACAATTTTGTTTATTTTATTTTGCTTAAATCATCCAAAGTTTAAAAGATATAAGCACTTGGATTTTTAAAACTTGGCCCGTTTTTACCACCCTCGGGTCCGAATTTCTCAAGATCTATGATCTATGCATCAGCAGACGAAACTGTGGATCAAATTTCAAGCATCAACGTTAACGCGTTGGAGCTGCACAATATGAAACTATTATTCAGTCAGTGATGATATTTGTTATATAATGTTGATAACGTATAGAGCTTAACAGATTTCTGACAGTGAGGCTTCATGTCTAACTGTCTAAAAACTCTGAACTATTAAGTTTAAACTTTTATATGAAAATTGTTTAAACAAAATTGACTCCAATGCCAAGATGCTTTAGGTTTTATGGGGCTTGACATGTTTTTCAGATGATGACCTACTATTAGGATTTAAGAAGTTAAATATATATTCTGAAAGCAGGGCTTGTATGCCACGTGACTCATTTAAATTATGACACAAAGACAATAAAGTTCAGTTTTACAATTGAGTTAATAAAGCCTTAAAGAAGTGCAAAATTTTGTTAAAACAGGCAGAAAGATTCTGAGCCAAATGTGGTTGTTTCAAAAACAAATTTGTAGTATAGATATAATTAAATCTGTATAGCATTAAGATATATAAGATTAAGAGGGCATGATTCTGTAAAGAGGACATTTGTAGGCACATACATAATAATCAGCAAGAAAAAAAACTGGGCCTTTGGCCAATTAAAAAAGATTATCTGCCATCATGCGCATTACAGGTTTATCGGATGTTATCTAAGCAAAGTCAGTTGATAAGTTATATGATGGAAGAGGACGGCCCCGGGAAACCTTTCATCAGCACAAGTGCCTAAGTCTACCTCCTCGTGGTATCAACTCGTGGTATCAACCAGTTTACTGAAAGGCTAACAGACATGTCTTAATTAAAAACAATCTGTCTTGTGCTAAAAAGGATCAGTGGTTATTAACTTACTGGTCTGGATTGACGCAGGTTGTCCTTGTTATCGCTGTGACATGTGCATCACCAATAAGTGGCACAGCAATACAAGGTTGTAAGGGTACCAATACCTTATCTGTGTTAAACATAAATTGGTAGGAATTATATGGAAGTAGATTTCCGAGGCTGACCAGAGTCCTATCTGGTACCACGGGAATCAGTTGGTTCGATATGCTTACCAGTGCATGAACTGATTAATGGTGAGGTCTCCTTCGGGAATTCACGTGACGGCTGTGGTTATCCTCAAGCGGGGCAACTGGCAACAAAAGTTGATATGCTGGGGTCTGTCCTGTGCGGGCCCCAGAGTGATCGCGTAAGCGATCTTATGTAAACTTAAGGGTCTAGTTTTGGCGGATCTACCCAGGAACATGAGCAACTAATAAAGTAGGCTTATAGCTGAAAAGGTGTAAGTGTGTTTGGAAGTAGGTGAATAAGGAGAATGGCTACGCCAAGGAACCCTAGGATATAAAACAAAATCCCATCGGAGCAGTAGCAAATAATGAAATGGCCGGCATTGGCATGTTAAAGCACGTGCGTGTATCGGTGTTGACTGGCGGTGGGAAGATTATGAAGCGTTGATGAAAGTGGAGAAATTGATTTATTTAAATGAAAACATCATTCAAACAGAGCTGAGTGTCGCATTTGTTGGGTGCGATATGATAATCAAAGTCCAATTGCGACCTGGGTGGTTTGGTAAGCCATTCTGGGGGCACTGATGGACGCTTTGTTTCCACCAAGTGTTAAGAGCACCGTGAATTATTGCCCGCAGGTAATGTTCACGTAAAACCCTTAACGTTTTAGCAAAGTCATCCTCAGTCTTGCTGTTCGTTGGTGTCTTAGGTGACCCTAACTAAAATTGTCCGACCCAAAACGTTTGCTCAATATTTTAATCCTTAAATTTTATTTTTGAAAGAGCCTTTTTTCCAACTGGAGGGACTTAAAATAGGTTAAGTACCTTCGAAAAAAATATTCCCACTAAACTAAAAAATACAACTCTGACAATGAGGAATTAACTTTGAGCAATGATTCCTTTTAACATACTGCTTCGTTTAACAAATTATAAAATTTTGATCCCCTGAAAATATTCAAAGCAGCTGAACTATACGCTTATTTTACATAATTTATCTACTAAAAACATCCTTTCATTTATAAGGCGCCGCTTTCTATAACCATTAAAAATTTTTTCACCAGATAAATTTTTTATGTTGTTAAACTTTTAGTGGAAAGATCATTAAAAAATATACAAACGCATTCTCATATATGAATAATGCTATTAGGCATTACCTCTCAAAAAAACTAACTTTAATATAGTACACTTACCGTCTTATTTCCCAAATGTTTTACTCTACAGCCCAAATAGGCTGATTTTCCAACTAAAGATGTGATATTTTTTGGCATTGTCAGGTCGAAGAATGGCTCGTTGCGTCTGTGACCATGTGAGTAGTGGCCCGGTGGTATGTGTGTTGGTTTTTGATCAACATTATTGTGATGGGTGTTGCCAGACAATCTTTGATAGCCCATTGTTAAATCTAGAAAAAATAGATCGATGACAAACTATTAACACTTTTACATTTCAATACCTATTTAATTAGATTTATGTGTAATTTTTTATATTAACTATAAGTTAGTGTATAACAAGGTGTAATTATTTTATGAATATAATAAACTATTATTATCGTATAAGATATACGATTATATTGTATTCACACTTATGTTTATAACTTTATTGTTATCTAAACATATAACATTGGTAATTTTCAGCAAATGTGTAATTTATTTCTTATGGTATGTATAAGAAAATGATAGTTACTTTCCTTTTTTGTAAAAAATTATTCAGTTCAAAATTCTATTTTATTTGATTCACCCAAATTTTGTAAATCTCTGGTTAATATTTTACTAAGAAAATTAGTTTTATACTAAAACTTTTTTTAAAGTAAGCAAGAATGATTTATAAAAAAGTTTGTGTGCTTCTTTTATTTCACTACCTCAATAAAATTATAGAAAACTACGCACTTGTTATTCATTTTTTTTCAGGGCTAACATTGTTTATTATGATTAATTTCGTTTTAGCCTTTGATATAAGTGGTCCTGTTGTAATATAACTTTTGTAAGTAAAATGCTTATTTCATTAGTTAAAAGGAATATATAGAATTTTTATAAGGAAAATGTTGAGGACAATAAAACTTTACAAACACTTGTTTAAAAAAAGCCTTAAAAATTATATTTACTCGAAATTAAAATAAGAGCAATGCAGTACATAGCGAGCCTAGCTTTAACTTTATCTTGTTTTATGAAAAAATTACTATCACATTTCATAATTTTTTGAAAAAACTATCATCTTTAATAAGTTAAATAAGCAAAAATGCAACACAAGTAATGGTTATTTTATAGACACGCAAGCCAAAATCGTAGCAAAAAAAAAAATCTAAACGACAAATTAACAACAATAAAAAAATCTATAAAGCTTAACAAAAAAAGGAACGTTTAATCACAAGCTTTAACAAAGCCCAATTTGTTTAAATTTTCCAATCTTATTTCTGGACAGCAGCATTTTAATTCCTTGTTAATCTATTATAAATTTGCCCTTTTTGTCCCTTTTACCAGCCATTAGAAGGCTGTAAAAGGCCGGACATTCATGGGAAGGTGATAAAAACAAGACTGATAGGTTAGGCTGAAAAGAAGAGGCTTAAAATCCCTCAAGCTCCGAAGGATGTTCACGAAATGTTTTAAAAACAGCAATTATTATATTTTTCTTATTTAAAAATTTACTATGGAATTCCAGGTACTGATTCATAATTTTGTACAACTATGACCAAACATGAGTATATTAAGGCCCTAAGATTTTTTAAAATAATTTTTTGACATTTAATAATCTTATAAAAACCAAGACTCTAATTTACCCTTATTTATACAAATTGGGCCAAAAGAAATCACTCTAATGAAAGATGGTCTTATTTTTGAAAATGGCGGCGAATGTCAAATCTGTTTTGACACTTGTGAACTAGACAGATGTGAAATACAAGTGAGTAAGTCATGAAGCGATGTACTTCCCAGGAATGCGGAATAATCGTGTCTATTTTTATGCGTAACACTTCGTCTGTGGTGTTGGCGCAGCGCGAATTCTGTCGCCGATTCCTCGGTCATCCGGCACCGACTGTGCAAACACTGCTTCATTTATCCACTATGGGACCACACAAAGTGCTGCCAAGAGCGGCAGAGCCCGGAGTGCCGGTTCTGCCAAGAATATTGGCGCTGTTTGCAAATATTTCGAGCTGTCGCCGAAAACCTCGAAAAGACGCAGCGTCTGGCAATTTGACATTAGCTGAGGTAAACTTTGGTTAAAAATCTGCGCTGGTTTCAGCACAAAGTGTAATTCGTGCATCACCTGCTCCCTGTCGACCGCCAAGAGCGTGTGACCTACGCCTAATCCATCCTTGATCTCGAAGCCGAAATGGACGATTTTTCGGCCAAAATCATAATGAGCGATGGGGCTCATTTCCACCTCAGCGGGATAAAAAATCCACGAGTGATGCACAAGGAGGCATAACACTCGTTCAGAGTGACTGCATGGTGCGCTGTTCATGCTGGAGGGCCATTTTTTTTCGGGGACGCCGCCAGTCAAACCACAACAGTGGACGGTGCGTGTATAGGGCCATGTTAGCCGAGTTTTCTTGCTGCAATCGAACTAATTGGAACTGCAAAACATGGGGTCTCCAAGAAATGAAGAAGAATCACACACTGCGCGAGCCACAACCGATGTTCTGAAAGCGACGTTACCAGGTCGACTCATCTATCGTTTTGGTGATTTACATTGGCTTTAAAAATCGCCCGATTTATCCGTTCCAGACTTTTTTCTTGGTGTTTTTTGAAGTCCCGTGTTTACGTGAAAAAGCTGGAGACCCTAAAAGCCCACAAAGACAACATTGGACAGGAGTGCGATACTCTGTCGCCCGAAGTCCTGCCGAAGTAAAAAAAATTCCGTAAAAGAAGCCCGTATTGCAATCATTTGCGATGGCATCCACTTGATCGACATCACCTTTTTGACTTAAAGGTTTTGACTAACATAATCAGAAAGCAGAATTAAAGTTTTCCATTTAGGAAAATGATAACCAAAAAACATCGGGTGACTTCTTTTGGCCCACCTTCCTTGCATATTAAAAAAGTAATGTATGTATTAGTAAATAAGTATGAATATTTATTTAAACAATAGATGCAAAGAAAAACAATTATTTGTGATAATATTTAAATTAAATGTAAATATTTAAATACTCCCAGTTTGTTATATATTAAAAAAAGTTAAAACTTTTTAGGTCTATTGTAATTTTAAACTACAGTTTATGCAAGTTTCCAAGTTTTGAGAAGCAAAGTAAATTTTAATACGTAATATTTTTATGTTAATTTTTATTTATTGTTGAACTAATTGTTTTTAATACAAAGAGACTTTTAATGGAAAAAAGCATAGTGTATATGAAAAATAAACTTCGTACTAACTTACAAAATAAAAACAGAAGGAAAACACTGATACCGTATACTTTTCTCTGTTACATGTAAGTTAAATAGGTGGTGTTTACAACCATATACACTACTACCGTTCAAAGAGTACTGATGATGAAATTGCGTAGCTGCTTTCGAAAATGCATTCCACTCGGCTAGTAGCGGTAGAAAAATCAGTTTTTTTCAAATTAAAAGTTTCTTTCAACATTAACGGAAAATAATAATTTCTTCTAATTAAAAAGAAATTATATGAACTAAAGCCAAACTAAATAAAAATCAAAAATTTGTAGTAATATTTTTAAGTTTTTTTTTATATTTTTGATTTTTAATTTATTATATTTATTACATTAAAAAAAAAATGCAGGTTTTACTACCTTTCTTTACTCACATATTTAAAAAAAATAATCTGTTATCATATTGAAATTTGCCTTCTTGGATTATATGAACACTTGGCTACTTGGGCAAACACATAATGTTAATTATTATACTGACAGATATGCATGAAAAAGCATAACATATTTACCACAACTATCTTATAACTGGTGCAAAACGTTAGAATATGTAAAGCAATTAGTATTAGTTTTTGTCTTTATAAACAATTATAAACATCTTTATTGTTGTATGTATTGTATTTTTTACCACTACCAACATAATTATCATGATGTTTTAGGTTGTAAACATTTTGGCTTTGTTTGATTTCCTTGAATATTTATTATGTTTTGTATTACAAGTTAGTATATATGTATGAACATATGTATGAAGGTATCTATTAATTCAGCTTGTTAGCCATTAGCAGCAAACTAATGCAACTTTTGTTGTCGCATTATGGTTTTTGTTATTTCGCAAAAGGATTCAAAAATTTTAAAGTCATAAATCAATTGTAAAACAACATCAAATTTGTTCTAACGGTCAAAGCCACAACATTCTTTTATGAATCATGTAAACGAATTACTAAAGTTCAATGTACATGCATATATCCTTATGCTCTGAATCAAATTATGAAAGGAATGAGATAAATCAAGTCGATGGTAAAGCAGGAAGTTTATATATTTGAAATAGGTTAAAATTATGGGAAATAATTCATTTATTAGATTTTAAAAATGTTTGCTCTTTGCAACGGTTCTTCGATTTTAAGTTTTTTTCTTTTTTTATAAAATCATATGTTTTTACTCTAACCGGATAGAAAATTCATCATTTATATAAGAATTTCAAAATTGAAAACGTGTTTGAGGGAGTGCTTCCAAATGTTTTTTTATTGTTATTGTTTATTACGATCACTGCGTCCATCTTCATTGGTCTCCGTACTTAAACGTTCATTTATATGTATTTTAAGACATAAACTTTACGTTTTAACTGCATAACCGGACACCAGAAAGATTATAAATATTTGCATTATTTGCTATTTCATTCATCTACATAAATTTCATAAATTTAGAACCAAAGTCATATATCAAATAAATGCTTAAATTTACATTCCTTACATAACAAATAATGGTAACTAACATGAATTCTATAAAACACAAAATGCATTTTTGGTTTTATTTTTTATTTCAGTTTGGTTATAGTTAAACGACTTAAAGGATTATATTATCTGAAATGCATTGCAAAATAAGTAAGAATTAAAATCATTGAAATTAATTACATTTACACTCATACATTTTCATAATGTAAGTTTTAGTTGGTTTTTTTTTAATTTTTAAGTAAGCACACACACACACACACAATCATAAAAATATGTACTTTACCAACTATAGTTCCTTACCAAATATTGGGATATACAATAAAACTTTCATTTAACTTTGATATTTATTTCAATTTATATACCAGCACATCCTTTCATATTAGGATTATCCTAAAATTTATTTTTTCTTTAAGTGGAAATTGTATTAAATAAGAAGGAAAAACATGAAACATTTCAAAGTGTAAGTCAAAGTCAAAGTAATAATATTTGACTTAAGCAATTTGAAACGATAGTTGATTGGTGTATGTTTGCATGTACATATGTGTGTGTGTGTGTATCCATAAAGTTACGAAAAAACTTAGGACAAATCTGCGTATACTTAATATCCAACATTTTTATGTTTTAATAAAAGAAAGCTCCTAGAAGGTAATTTACAAAATAAATCATACTTTCTAGAATAAAGTGTTTCAAGTATTGGTAATATTATTTAATATATGTAAATAAGGATTCCGTAGGATTGAGTTTTATGCGATATGTCTGTATAATGCATATATTTATTTATTAAGTTTGAATATTTTATTATGAAATTTAATATCAATTCAGTCATTTAGGATTTTTCGACGCTAAAGAAACTTAATAATCTATATTTTGGTAAGATATTGAATTTCCATATACTTTTGTCATGCAAATACTTGTTTGTATTCTCAGAAAACAGGTTACCATATAATAGATGAAACTACACTTAATAAAACTAAAATAAAGCTTATATTGGAATCCACTTATTTTCCTAACAAATTTAAAAATAAATAATAGAAAATTTCAATTTGAAACTTCACTCGTTACCTTTAAGTTTGACTCAAAATTTCTGTGAAAATTTTAGATTTTTAGTGACAAGCAATATGCAACTTTCTAGACGTTTGTTCTGTTTCTTTAAAAATATTGATTGATATAAACTGACCTAATTGAAACCAGATCCACAGCAGCTAAGTTTATTACACTAAAAAGTAATTTTTTTTGATATTTTTTTTCTTAATTCGGTTAAAGTAATGGCTTAAAGTTACATAAGACTATATTTGGACAAAATAGCACGACTCTCAAACGGATATATTTATGCTAAGCCATTTGAATGCCCTTAGAACAGCAGCTAATTAACCACGATTTCTAATGACTCCGCCTGAGCACTTGTCTTAACCGAAGCTTGTTTGTGTGCACAATTGCACGTGTCTTAATTAAAAAAAATTTGTTTTTCCTAAATATATTTTAATTTTTTTTTGTGGACTTTCAAAAAAGATTTGAATCATGTTCAATTTAACAATGTTTTTTGTGAAAGCAGTTTATTTTCAAAAATTTAAAAAAGGATTCTATTTGTTAAAAATATCATGAAATTTAATCAATTTATATATTAGGAAAGGACCCCGATTTTCCAAAAAAAAATTTTTTTGCGATGATATCCCAAGATCCTGCTCAAAGTTCTACGGAAAAGTGGGAAATAATTTAGTTTAAAAATCCTGGGAATATCCGAGGGGGAAATTCTTGTAGGCTAGAAATGGAGATGTAGAAAAAATTTTATTGCAATTATGATACGTTTAATAATCTGTCTTTGGGTTTTTTTATATTAATTAATTTTTTTTTTCAAGTCAAAAGGTTGTGAGAAACAGAGATATTTGAAGATATGTACACACAAAAAATAAGCCAAAGAATCTTTACTTAAATCAAACCGTACTTCTTAAGCCAAGTACAGATTTTGTTAACGAAAGTAAAATTTTATAAGTACAAATTTCTTGTTTTAAACCACATTTAGGCCGACATAATAATTGATTTAAGTTCGGTTTCGTACTTGATGTAACTTTGAAAAGATCCATTCAATCGTAAACGGGATTAATCCAAAAATGAAAGTTATTTTTTTCGACTAACAAATCTTTATTAAAGAAAAAGAGTTCTGTATATTATTTTAATTTAATACATATTATTTTTTATAAATTATACATTTTTTTCTTTACCTGCAGTTGCTGAAATTTTAAGCCTTGTACTCTCCGAGCTGCATATATATATTTATGCAGCTGAAATATATATATTTAAAAACAGAAAGTTTTTTTTGTTTCTTTTTTTAAAGTAATTCAAATAGAATTGACATAAAAAACCTAAGTACGGATCGTATAAATAAATATCGAATGCGAATTTAAAAAAATTCCAGGATGAAGTTCTTGATTTTAGAACGTGTTTTTCTTCCTGTGGTAATAATATATAACTTAACTGCAAAGGCCAAATATATGTATATAGAGTAAAAGAAGGAGGATTCAGTCTCCGATGGAAAAATTTACATAAGAAAAAAAAAATTTTAATCTTAGAAACTCTTACCCTAAGAAATATCTGTCTTGCATTAAACATATTAAGTATAAAATGACCTTTCACCGAAAGAGCAAAATTTAAGTCTGTAAAATATTTAAATATGCTACAAACGATTATATATATAATTTTATTAGACTTGAGTTTTCTTATAGCCTATAGAACCCAGCAAAGTGGGCCGGGTAAAGCAAGTTATATGTAAAACATTTTAAACGATTTCCCTTGAACTTATTTTTTAAAGATATTTTTGTGATACCAAGGCAGAAGCTTTTAAACCAGTTTCTACTTTCAGTATTTTCTTCTCTTGACTCCTTAGCAGCTTGGTGGCAACGAAATTGCATTCTGGCTTGCTATTAAATTGTAAACGCCCCTATAGTTTTCATATCTTTAGCAAACATTAACACCAAATCACAATTTTTTAAGGTGAACTTCGTTTCTAAAGTAAAAGCCTACTGTTTTTGTGTCCTTGCTAACCCCTTTAAATTTCCTTTGTTTTTGCTTTACATAATTTAGATGAGTGCATAAATAATCGATTTTTGTTGTAATAAACTTATTGAAAATTATTAAAAGTAAATCAAAACATTTAAAAGTCCTTTTAAAGCAATCAACAACCTATTTTTCGTTATTTTCTTTTTTCCCTTTTACAACCATTGGTTACTACTAAATATCTTATAAGGGCTACCGAAAAAAAAACGTTTTTCGTTTTAGAGCTTTTTTTTATTATTATCCAGGATTTGATACCAATTTGCCTAGTTTATTTCCAAGGTTTGTTTAAGGTTAAGTTTGCCTACATGCATTTCATTGGTTCTTAAGCCGAATTCTTGAAAAAGTCATGAATAAAGAAAAATCACCCTACAATAAACCTGTTTAAAGCAGTTACCGCTGGTATCTCCTTTTTTGAATTTATTTGATTTTAAAGTGAAATATTATCTTAGTTGTTTAGTAGTTTTTCAAAGAAAATGTTTAAAATTGAATTCCCAATATAGCTTTTAATTCCCAATCCTGAACTGTTCTGTTTAACCGCCTTTGAAAACTATTGTGGTTATTGTAGAGTATTGTGAATTAACGAATTTTTTGACGAAAACTGAACAATAGAAGTTTAGGCGGGCTCGTGACTGAATTTACTTACTTACTAACGAGGACTCGTCCTGGACGGAAGGCCGGCATACCCCTAAGCCAATTTCGCTCAAGCAATCGTTATCCAGTCACAGGTGAAATAACCAGTAATACATTTTCATAATAAACATTGTTATTGATGTAAGTACAAAAAAACGAAATTGGTGTTTCAATTATTTCCAAGAAAACAGGTTTCCCCTCCTGTCCCGGATTGTATTAAACGCCTCGATCCCCAAGGTGGTTCCCAATTAGTTCTACCTATCTTCCCACATAGGCACAGAGCTCTCCGTCTCAATAAACCCTTATTTAGCAACTTGGCCCCCTACATGCGCCAAAACCTAAAGATTTTAATTTAAATAATAAAGCATTTTAAACAAAACCCTTTAAATAAATTATATGAAAAGTAAACTTCGTCCTAACTTACAAAGTAAAAACGAAAGAAAAACAGTCATGCCGTATCCCTTTCCATGTTACATGTAAGTTAAATAGGTGATGTTTACAACCAAATACACTACTACCGTTCAAAGAGTACTGATGATGAAATTGCGTAGCTGCTTTCGAAAATGCATTCTACTCTGCTAGTAGCGGTAGAAAAATTAGCTTTTTAAAAACTTTGAAAGTGTTTAAAACTATTAAAGATTTTTTTTAGTAACCAAACAAGATTTTAAGACATACGCACATATGTTATAAAATACTATATCGTTAGCTGAAATTTTAAAACATAAAACTAACAAAAGATTCCAAACGATATTTCAACATATTTTATTGATTATATTTAAATAAAAGGCGTTTGATAATATATTTTTTTATTGTTACAAACAAAACTTAAAACAGAATTCCAGAAAAAAAGAAATAACTTACTAGCCTGCATTTGCCATTTGGAAAATGTTATTACATAGTTTTTTTTTTTCAGCTGACTTTATATTATTTTCAAGCTACGAAAGCCCCTCCAACCAAAATTGAAAATGTCAAAACTTTGTTTCCTTCTTTAAATTAATAGTTCCAGTCACATTATATTTTGTGCTCAACTTGCAAATAAATAAATAATTTTTTGCTAAATTATTTTTGCACAATTGGGCATGCTTTGGAAAATCACTACCTTTTAACTGTATTTAAGAAATAATTTAATCTCGCTTCTTCGTGTATTCGTAAACGCAGCTGGTGTCAACTTTAAAACTAAACCGTTATAGTCACTTTACACGAAAGGGCTTGTTATAAATTATTGCAAAACTTTAAGAAATAGTTTAAGAATATATTTCAAACTTTTTTTGTTCTTATATTTAGTGTATAAATAACGATACATTTTCTTAAACATGCGATATGAAGAAGTTGTATGTTTTGTTGTTGTTTTACTAAAAATTTTGTAATTTATATTTTAAAATGAAAATAAAAAATATACTGAAGCCTATACAGAAAAATAAAAGAGAGGTGTAAGTGGGTAACCAGCTACCTCTTGTTGTGTAAATTTTAAAGCGATAACAAGATTATATATAATTATCATTTACAATTTTTTCTTACCCAGATCCTTAAAACGCAACAGTAGGACAGTTGTATATTATAGTTTGTGCAAAAAGATGTTATCTTAGAATTTTGTTCGTTCTTTAAGCAAGCACGTTCCTCTAAGGTATAAACTACTTTAATTTGAGATATTAAACTCATTTGTTACCCAGTTCCTACCAAAAAAAATCGGAATTTCGATAAATATTAAATAAATATTAATAATGAGCCCGTCAGAAGTTGTGGACCTTCTTCGCCATTATTGCGACATACTTGCTTTTTTTTTCTCTACTGAGTGTTCATAAATTAGCCTAATAAGGACCAGAGCTACTCACAGCATGTGCTGCAAAAAGCATTTACGCACCTATACCAGATGTTTTTATTTATATGCGCACAAATATCATCTTACAAAAATTGTCAGATTATATCGGATTTTTTCTCAATTGAGTTTATTGTTTGTCATCTGTAGTTACTCTTTAGTGACTTATTATACCCTTCACATAGTGATAAGGGTATATATCAGTTTTTGTCATTCCGTTTGTAATTTCTTTATTATTCATTTGCAACCCATAAAGTATATATTTTCTGGATCCTTATAGATAGGGAAGCCGATTTAGCGATGTCCGTCTGTCGTCTGTCCGTCTGTTGAAATCAAGTTTCCGGAGTCAAAATAAAAAGATACAGACCAGGTAATGGCGTCAAACTATTAGAAATATCCTGGAGACAATGGCTATTTAAAATCAGCAAAATCGGTTCACTATTGACCGAGATATTAGCGAAACCCAGAGTAACCTATTTTTTTTAGGACAAAATCCGTGCATATATCCCTATATATCTCGGTAAAAATAGTAACTCTTGCCACAAAACTTGGCACGGAGACTCCCAAAGAAAGGACCTAATAATGGAAATAGTGCTTTCAGATAGGACCAGGGGAAGGGGTATTTATGCCTACAATTGCACAAATTTGGTGAAATATTTTATGCGCTATATCTCGTAAACTAAAATAGCTATCGACTTAAAATGTTCTACAAAAAGTTATTTTACGCTAAGACCTACGCATTAAAGGAAAAATTTTTTGAGTGGGGGCAAAAAAAGGGGTAGCTTTCATACAAATTAATGATTTGTATGAAATATTCGATACGCTATATCTCGGAAACTATAACAGATATCGAAATCAAATGTTCCACAAAAAGCAATTGGACGGTCAAGGGATACGCTTTTAAGAAAAAAATTTTTGAGTGGGGGCAGAAAGAGGGGTAGCTCCCATAAAAATTAATGATTTGTATGAAATATTCGATACGCTATATCTCGGAAACTATAACAGATATCAAAATCAAATGTTTTACAAAAAGCAATTGGACAACAAAGCCTACGCTTTAAAGAAAAAAAAAATTTATGGTGGGGGGTGAAGAAGGGGTAGCTCCCATACAAATTAACTATTTTTATAAAATTTTCCTTACGCTACTTCTGCAAAACTATTACAGCTATCGACTTCGAATATTCTACAAAATGTAATAGTCAAATAATTCATAAATTTTGGAAAAAAAAAGTTGGAGAGGAGCAGGGGGATTAAAACATCCCATAAAAATTAACAACTTTTATTAACCTTTTAATATGAGTAATGTTGAAAACTTTTAAAATTATTGACCTCAAATCTTCTTCATCTATTTCTATTATTTATGCGAACGTTAAAATTTTGTATATTTTTCTATGGACTTTTAGGACTTGCACAAGGTTTTTATTATATTATTTGCAGTACAAAATTTCTCGGCTGGTAAATTTAAAGACCAATGTGAAGGGTATATAAGATTCGGCACAGCCGAATATAGCGCTCTTACTTGTTTTTTACTTCGAAAAATAACTACGGCGCATTAATTAAAATGATATAAAAAACTAAATTTATGAAAATTTTAATACAATTCCTAGGATTCACGTTGGTTCTTTATGTGTTACAGTAAAATGACGAAGGAATTTTTGGTACTTCCACCCAGAAAAAATATGCTTTAATTAAGCATTTTTTTAAGTAATATTATTTTATGTTTGTACAATTATTTTTATGTTTATACAATTTTTTTCCATTGGATTATAAAACAAAAAGGCTGAAATACTGAAATAACAGCTAATTGCTTGGCAATAATGCTTAGGCAATTGCTACAGCAATCATTGCGCAATGGATTGCTCCATATGCCAGCTTGCGGTTCACACGTTGCAGCTTGTATGAAAGCAATCAAATTTGACAATTTTCGCAATAAATTATGCTACGTATGGAACTCGAACTTAAGCTAAATACTCTTAGGTAAAAAATATGCGATACTCTTATTCAAAAGAAGAAGAAGGTGTATGTGAAGCTTTCCACACCATCTCCCTGGTAAATCCTAAAATATATATTAACACAAAACCAAAGACCTTGCCAAGTTCATCGTAATAGCACTGCTGCACCCGCGTCTAATGGTAAACTGCTTTTTTTTGGATATAGTTTGTCACAGTCAGCAAAAAGATTCTAGTATCAAACTCCACTCAGTGGTAATTTATCTAAAATAGAAATGCAGTACTTGAATCCCAATTATGCCTCTTGGACTTACAATTTTATCCAGGAATTCTCCAAATCAACCTTGTTCCCTAGAAGTATCCAATAAAAGCCAACAGTGGTTCTACTGGCGGATATTCTAATTGTGAATAATATCGACTTATCTTTACTTAGAAGATCATAAGTAGACAGTTTTATATCGCAATAATCGTAATGACCTAGCACTCCGCAGAGCTAAGTTTGAGTGAAACCTTAGTCAGTCTGAGTGTTCGTGTGCAGTTGTCCACAATTCTGAAGAAATTTTTAATTCTTCTTTATTTCCTTTCCTTTCCTTCCCTCTCCTTTTCTCTTTATTCTGTTTTTTTTCTTCCTAGCTTTTCATTTCGTTTAGTTTCCTTCTTTGGGTTTCCTTTCCTTTCCTTTCCTTTCCTTTCCTTTCCTTTCCTTTCCTTTCCTTTCCTTTCCTTTCCTTTCCTTTCCTTTCCTTTCCTTTCCTTTCCTTTCCTTTCCTTTCCTTTCTTTCCTTTCCTTTCCTTTCCTTTCCTTCCTTTCCTTTTCTTTTCTTTTCTTTTCTTTTCTTTTCTTTTCTTTTCTTTTCTTTTCTTTTCTTTTCTTTTCTTTTCTTTTCTTTTCTTTTCTTTTCTTTTCTTTTCTTTTCTTTTCTTTTCTTTTCTTTTCTTTTCTTTTCTTTTCTTTTCTTTTCTTTTCTTTTCTTTTCTTTTCTTTTCTTTTCTTTTCTTTTCTTTTCTTTTCTTTTCTTTTCTTTCTTTCTTTCCTTTCCTTTTCTTTTTCTATTCTTTTTTTCTCCTTTTTTATATTCCTGCCTTTTCCCTTTTCTCTTTTCCTTTCTTTCCCTTGGCTTTTTTCAGAATAACTATTTTGCATGTTATCTTCCTTTTTCACTTTTTCTTAAAAACAAACTCTTTTACGATATCTTTATCCTTTTTTGGAGTTTTTCTGTATTTTAAGATTTGTTAAACATCTTTCACAATAAAAAAAAATTTATTGTCCTTGGTTTAAAAATACTTAAGCAAAATTTTTTTCTTATGTAAATATAAATTGTTTACTCTATAATTTATGCCGGAAGTGGATGTTACCCTTAAAAAAATATATAATTTTTATTTTAAACTTTTTTTTATATTTATTTCTAAGAAATTTAGTTTATATATTTTGTAATGTTCATGCAAACCTTAAAAGAAAATAAAAAGGCAAGGACGTATTTAGTAAATTGAAGTGATTTATTTAAATTTTTTAAACTTACATAGCACTAGCATTCACTGAATTCCATAAAATCTTTATGTTGCCATAAATATAAATTATTTACTACATATGTACATATTTATATGTGGCTAGAGCTTAAGTTTATTTGCTTCTTTAATATGTGCTTATTATATATTTACTGGCATCCGTATTTAGTAAGGTGTAAAATATGCAAATATTTCATTAAGGGAAATTGCAGAAAACATGCAATGTAATTGTATGATTAGTTGTTTACTATAAATATCCTTCATGCATACCTGTAAACGTACACCAACAGCTCATGTGTAAAGAAAATGTGTGTCTCAAAATTAAATGTTAATATATGATTGTGTAAGATTTGCTTTTTTAATGAATTATTTTAAAATGTCAGTGCATTTGTTAGACTTTTAGATTGTATGGGCTGGCTTTTGGCTTTTTTTCATATAATATGTATGTACTTTAGTTGGGTGTTTATGCAAATTTTTTACAGTTTTGTTTATAATTTAATTTTTTATTTTAAAATATATGGTTCCTATTTATAGATGTGACTTTTTATTATAAGAGTGTAAATTTTATATAAGCTTAAGCTTATCAAGAGCAATAAAAGAGTTGGTTGTAAAATTATGAGGATTATTTTTATATTTTTGCATAAAAAATCGCAAATGGTTTGATTGTTACTGGTACTTGACTTAAGTGTGCCCTAAATAAACAAAATATTTTAGCGCCTTTAAAAAACAAAAATATAAAAAATGATATATTTTAAAAGGCATTCAGCTTGAATTGAAATTTTACTCGAGCAACATTGTTGCCAATGCTTTTTACAGGAGCTCTAAAAGGAATAGTCAATTTCGATTTAAATCGAATGCCGCAAATTGACCCCAATTTTACACTTTTAAGTTCCTAGTATTTTTTATTAAAATAGAAGTATTTTAAAAATTTAAATATTTTTGAGTTTTCTTATTTATAGTTTCATTTAAGAAAATTTTGTTATTAATACTCTAGGCTTAAGTTTAAGCTCAATCCCTACTAAATTTTAGTTTAATTTTATATTTTTTAAATTTGTTCAGAAAAAAAAATATTTTAGCGAAATCATCTACGATTTTGATATCAGTAGCCTTCAAACGGTTGAATGAAATAATAAAAAAAATAATAATAATAATAATAATAATAATAATAATAATAATAATAATAATAATAATAATAATAATAATAATAATAATAATAATAATAATTTTAATTTTTTTTTTTTTTTTTGCAGGGAGGAATTAGGAAATGCCTACTGCATTCGAACGCCGGCATTCCGAGTGTGATATATCGCCCGGACTAAAACCCATCTCCTCTCTTTGGACCTTACCTACCCTGGAACTGCGGTAGCATTCCTTTAAAGTAGGGTCCCTTATGCCGCTTCCCGACATTTGCTCTTAGCCTGCGTCCAGGCCTCGCCTTTTCGTTGGCCGTCACGACTCGAGGATAGCGGGATCGTCAAACCCGTGGCTTCTGCCGTGAGGTCCTCTGCCAGTTTTGTCCCTTCGTGGTTCCTCAAGGAGCGATGTTCGCCACATCCAAGTCAGACTTTTTTATTCTACGGATTCTTTACGCGAACTGGGCGATTAGGTTCCAGTTCGCCTCGCTCTGTCGCATAGTCCGCGTGATTGTTTCGGGCGCAAAATCGCCCACCTGTCGCATCAGTTCAATGCGGAGTGCCTGCCATCTAGGACATTCGAAGAAAGTATGTTCCACGTCGTCTATTCGAGCATCGCCGTATATACAGTCAGCATCTGCACAGTTCCCCATTCTGAACAAATATTGACGGAAGTAGCCATGTCCCGTCAGTGGTTGTGTTAAGTGGTACATAATATCTTCGTGTCTACGTTCCAGCCAAACGCCTACTTGTGGCATCAAATTTGCCGTTCACCTGCCCGTGGTTTCATTTTCCCATCGCTCCTGCCAGGCCGCGATGGTTTGTCGCGTGGTTGCTGCCTCCTCGTTCGCGCTGAAACCATTTCGCTGTCTCAGGTCACAGAGCCTCTTTCTCTTTGTGGCCAGTAGGTCGATCGGGACCAACCCAGCGATTACTAGCGCCGCTGCAGCCGAAACCGTGCGGTATGAGCTCGTAAACCTAAGTGCCATCGTCCTTTGTACTGCCACCATAGAGCGTTTCCGGGTATTAGTACTTAACGTGTCCGCCCACACTTCGCAGCCATATAGTCAAATTGAGTGGCCTACTTCCATCAATAGCTTGAGTTTACCCGGCATCAAGCCATTGACGTTTGCCATCAGTTTGCTTAGCGAGTTTATTACCCCGGAAGCTTTTTCCGTCGCATATCTCGTCTGAGCGCGAAATGCCAACTTAGAATCCAGCCTGATGCCAAGATACTTGATAGCCTCCTTCGATGACGATGAAATATAATTTGACGTCGAGGTGGAATATGATGACGACTCAACATATCAGCCTCACCTTGACGTTGTTGAGCTGGATGCCGAAACTAACCCGCAAGTGGAAATCAATGAGGAGATGATAAAGACAAAGAACCTGCCACAAGAAAAACTCTGAAAATTATTTTGCTCATAACTTGGTCGACTATATAAGAAATAAACCAGGTTAAGTGAGAGAAATAAATAATCCTCGCTCCATATTCGGCACGCTCACCACTGAAGATATGGGGTAAATAATCATAAGAAAAAATTATGAAAAAGTCAAGGATGAAATAGATGTTTAGAATTCAGAAAATCAGAAGAGAAGGGGAAATCAATTACTACACAAGAGTTTGATGCATTTTCGGTCATCGTTTCTTATGGCCCGTACAAGCTGAATAATAAGCTTGCTAAGGAACGTTGTGGTCCAGCCCATGCTCCAATTGTGTATTTTTTGCTCCTTTTTATTACTCTATATGATCTGAAACGTATAATAAAAATTATCGAAACACACCTCCACAAGAAAAATACCACAAAATTTGTTATAGATCCTTGTGGACCTTTTCACTTTTATAAGGCCAATGGGTGACCCACTAATCAGAGGGTTTAAAAACGAAGCTTGTCAAAACGTTACGGTCAATGATTACCCATGATCAACACGTTACTCAAATCGTACCACATTGAATTTTTTATAGTAATCCTATGGGAAATTTGAGGCAATTGGTCGTTGTACCCGTCCTGTGACTAATACAAAATAAAAGTTGTGCACATATATTGGTTGTGATCGGCTAAAAAGCCCCGCAACACTTAACTGGCTAAAAAATGTTAAATCTGTTAAGGGAAAAAATATATACTACAAATACACATACATACATACATATGTACACACAAAAAATTATCTAAGAAAACTTTACTTAAATCAAGCCATAGCGGTGTCAAAAGTACGGTGAGTACGGTTTTTCTTAAATCAAGTACGAAATTTCTTACTCCAAGTAAAATTTTTTAAGTACGAATTTCTTACTTTTAGCCACAATTAAGCCTTAATAGGATTGATTTAAGTTCGGAACCGTACTTAAAGTAAGCCAAGAAAAGATTGATTTAAGCCATAAACTGGATTAATTCGAAAATGAAATGTCATTTTTTTGACTTATGGACCTTTATTAAAGAAGAATTTTAAATTTTATTTTTATTTTATAATTAATTTATAATTAATTTATAATTTAAAAATTTCATTTTTGTACTTACCGAAGCTGAGATTCGAACCAGGGATTTCTGCACTACAGCACAAGCGCGTTACCTCTAGGCCACCGAGACACTTTGCTTTCAAACGTAAAATAATATATTAAAACAACAAACTTTTTTCTGCTTGATTTGTTGAAGCAATCCGGTGAGTACGGTTTTTCTTAAATCAAGTAAGAAATTTCTTACTCCAAGTCAAATTTTTCAAGAACGAATTTCTTACTTTTAGCCAAAAAAAGATTGATTTAAGCCATAAACGGGATTATAATTCGAAAATAAAATGTCATTTTTTTGACTTATAGAAAAAGAATTTTATAGTTTATTTTTATTTTATAGATACTTAAAATTTATAATACAAAAATTTAATTTTTTGTATTTACCGAAGCTGAGATTCGAACCAGGGATTTCTGCACTGCAGTACAAGCGCGTTACCTCTAGACCACCGAGACACTTTGTTTTCAAATGTAAAATAATATATTAAAACAACAAGCTTTTTTCTGCTTGATTTGTTGAAGCAATCCGAATAGGCTTGATTTAAGAAAATGTAAGTAAGGATCGTACTTGAAAATTTCAAGAAAGATTTTGGATAAAATCAAGAATAAAATTCTTGATTTTAGAAAGCCATTTTTCGTTCTGTGTACATATATCCAAAGTAGGTTGAACGGCATCTTAAGCAACTACTGCGAAAGGAACTCATATTGGACTCCCTTTAATCCCGTTGGTAAATCCATTCTTTTACTTTTCGGGTCCGTTAATTAGCCTCAAAATTAGGCCATTTAATGCCACTTAACTATTTTCTATGAGGATTTATAAAGTCACTAGTTTACACAGATAAATCCAAAACGATTGACCGATTTTTTGCAATATACGTCTTCAAATGGTGGAAAAAGCCACTAACGTTTAACTTCTAAATTTGACTAAGTCCGAGCCAACCAAGGCGATTGCATGCCAAAAGTCATTTTTTATTATAATGCCAGAATATTTTCTTTCTAATTAAATTGATTTTATTTCAATTTAAAGCATTCACCTTTATTTACTGTTGACGCTATCTGTAATCAATACCAATCAATTTGCAATTTAAAAAAATATTGTTTGTTCCCAGCAAATCCTTTGCTTGCTTTGTAAGTTAAAAAGTAGTATTGGAGATGAACATGTTATTTTTTTTGAGCTGTCTCGAAGTCCACGACCCCTGCACACAAATGTGCTTTTAAAAATCAATCGAACAGCTACTCATCAATGATTACCAAAATAAATAAAAACTTGAGTTTTTTAAAACCAAAACATTCTATAAAGTCCTACCTGAAAATGTAGTTATTAAAGCCCTTCCTAAAAGTTATTTTTTCTGTCATAAAGAACTTCTTACCTTGTAACCAATGAAACAGGGAAAACTAATTTCTCGAATTAAAAAAAATATTGCTGGGTTATCATTACTATTGAAACGACATTTGATAAAATTGTCTTTGAAACCTTCATAATGCTAAGTAAGTAAAATATCAAGCAAAAAATATACAATTTTATATATAATTAAACTTCATAACAATTTCAATAGCGTTCAGCCAACACACAAAGTAATCAATATTGAGAAAAAATTAAAGTAAATACTTTGTTTATTTCATTTTGTTTATTTATTTTGTTTTATTTTGGATTTCCTTCATTCGCAAAGATGCTTATTTTTTTTTTTTTTTTTTTTTTTTTTTTGAAAAGCAATAAATATTATTTCAATGAAATTCTTTTTACAACAACTACGATATTGGGTTATAATAAACTTCCTGAAGAAGTAATAAATTTATTTTAGTAGAACGTGTATAGACGGAAGACTTAAATGGGTTTTGTGTATTTAAAAAGTATTTAAGCCTCAATCAAAAATTCTTGCAAACTTTTAAACAGTATTAGCTTGTAATGAGCTGTTGATGCTTATGCCCAGTAGAAAAATTGGGTTATTTAAATATTATTTAAATACCCTTCACCTTGGGTGATAAGGGTTTTAATAAAAAATATTGCTTTTTTGCCTTTAATTTCTTATGTTAACAAAAAATTGTATTTTCTAAACAAATTCCTGATGTTCAATTAAATGTTTTTACTATTTAATAGAGTTTTTTTTTTTTAATAAGGAGAAAGCTTTTTATTAAATGTTATTTTTAAATTATGAACTTGCAACAAGTCGTTAATTACTTTTGAATATTTTTCTAACAAAATTTGCCCTTATTTTTTCATTTTTTAATAACTTTTTTTAAAATAATAAAGCTGCAATGAGTCAGTTTTCTGGTGTTTAAGGTTGTTTTTTGTTATTATCATCCTTTTTTCCTCCTTCACATTTAGGTTTTGAACGCTTCGCTTTGCTGTGATTTTAACTTAAAACAGTTGCTTTTATAAAACGATTTAACGTTTTCTTTAATAAATCCCAACCAGTTTCTCTTAATACCTAAGTTGCTTTGTTTTAAATTATCCGTTTTTTATATTCTGTGCCACATAGAAAACTACTTGTTTACCAACCACAGCCATTAGCTGGCCAGTTTGCCAACTTCTGAGGCCAGTCGCCTGTTTTTTTTATTATTTTTTTTAATTTTGTTTTACCTTATAGTCTTTATAAAAAATACAAGAAGAGTAAATGCCACTGTATGTTGTTGCAATGACCCACAGTGTGGCGAAGACGGTCAAAAATTTTAAAAGTATTTGATATTATTTGAAAATTTTAGGGAAGAAAATTTGTTATTCACAATTTAAAAAAAAAAAGTGCATTAAAATTTGCTGGGGTTTGAAAATTTATGTTAAACCGAAGATATAAGTTTTAAGTGAGTATGCTAGGTGCCTTTAACAGGAAGCATAGGGTCGGGGCTTTTATAAACTCCACATGAAATAAGCTGGGCTTAAAACTGGCAAGCCTAAGATATAGGAAAAAAAGGTAGGAGAGCATTAATGCATCACTGTTGTACAACATGCAGGAAGACCATAACGAATCTTTATTGGGTAAAGAGGAATAACTGCAGGGTGGCTAAGACTATGTGGTCGGGGTTGAGCTCAGCAGGCTCTAGGTTTTTCATTGACTTGGAACTATGGCCGCGGTTATTAGTAGGCATCTTCCGGTTAAGGCTATGACAACAACAAATAGAATTGTGGCAATCTAGGTGACTGTAAGATGTGTAAGAATCAGAGAATAGCAAAATCACATTTTTTCTTGATTTAATCTGATGCTAAAATTTCAAGTGATTTGAATGAGTTGAATAAAAATCTGCCTTGAATAAAATCAGCTTCGTTTGGTCAAAGCATGAATTTATTCATTGTGAATTTATTCATTGTGTGAGTTTTACTCACATGATTGAATTTAACAAATAAACGGTGGCTAGTGAATAAATCAGAGTAAACAAAACTGTGCAAGAACCAGAGTTGCCGTCGATTAAGTTTTGAACGACACATATATTTAGTAAATTTTTTAGGATACTTTTTTATACAAATAACAGCTAAAATAAGTAGTTATAATTTTTTTTACTCATTTTGAATTGAAAACTGTAAGTTCAGAAAGGGGAAATTATAAACTGTTTTTTAACTATTTCCAGATTTACATAATGACTTTTTTTATTAAATTATTGTTAATTCTCTTTTAAAGTTTCTACGTATTTTATGATAAATTTTCGCATTAAATTTTTTAAAGTCATCGACGTGTACGCTTTCTGTTTATTTTACAAACAAACCAAAGCTATATAAAATAAAAATTTACCTATTTATAAGTTTGTTAATATAAGCCTGAAATTTGTAAATTTATGGTGAAAGCTATTGTAGAAGGTTTGCAAAAAAATATTTATTCAAGAAAAGTAATCCTTTGTGACAATTAAGTTTACAAGTCTAATGATACAACAATCTTACAGAAAAATTAACTAAATTTTTTCACTCTGTTTAAAATAAACCAAAAAGAACTGAACAGTGCTGACTATTTTAAAAGCTTAAAGTATATTGTTTCAGGATCTTTTATAAATTTCCAATACTGGGAGTTTTTTACGGATGCGTGTGCTAGCGGTTTCCAAAAATTATTTAAATTTAAAATTTCTGGCTGTTATAAAATCTCTTAAATAGCTAAAAACTGCGTTTCTTTAAATTGGATGATTAGGTGTTTTAAAAATCGTATATAATGGACAAATTATGTACTTCGCTTGCATTTGTCCACTGCACATTAATGAATTTTTTCTGTTAAAATTGTGTATCTGCTGGCAAATTACGGCAATTGATTCGAATCGAAATTTAAAAATTTTTATTAGAATTCCTATATTAAAAGCATTGACAACTCTATCGATCGAATTGAATTTCGATTCGAGTCGAATGCCGTAATTTTCCCCCTGGTTTTTTTGTACTTTTACCAAAGCTATAACAATGTTGTCATAAGCTGATATTACAAATTGCTTAAAAAGAAAGCGCTGGATATTTGAAATACAATTAAATCACATAACATCAGCTTTTTAGAATTTTATCCAAATTTTTTTTTGTTTTTATGCATAAATGTTTAAGAAACCATTAACGCTTAATCAATTCCATGTTTAAAAGTATCAAAATTTAGTTTTTGATAAATTAAACGCAATTATTTAAACAGTTATAGCGAAAAATAAGTTTTTTTCTTACACTTAGTACTGTTTTTGAAACCTTTAGTGCCAAACAAGAAATATAACAAGAAATATGGCAAGCCTTCGCTATAGACGACTGGCAACGTTAAAGAGAAACGACTACGTCAACCAACGTTAAACCATGAGCCTGGCGCCATTTTTTTGTCTGTTATTTTCATTAAGTACAACATCCCTTAAATGCTATGATTTTTTGTTCAGTTTCACTCACTGATGCTGATATGATTGAATTTATGTTGATTTTTTTGAACGTTGAATAAAATCAAAATGCCAACAACAACAACTCGAATGAAATGATTTAAAATTATGCATTGGTTTGTGTCATGTGATACGTTTGAACAAAATGACAAAACTGAATAAGTTTTCGTATCATGATTTAATCATGAATAAATTTTATTCTGAGTAAGCCAGTCTCTGGTAAGAATGTGGAGAAATAAGAGGCAATAGATCAAGTTGTTTGTTACTGTCTACGATGGCAGAACCATAGGGACAAGTGGTTGGGTAAAAGATTCTGTGGGAAATCAGGCAATGTTTCGCAGTGCAAACTAGAAAATATTTTAATCAAAATCATTAGTCATGGGAATTGGCTAAGAGATAGGCAATGTAGAGGGAATTTTTATACGGGTACTTAAATTTCTTCTTTTTTTCTTTAAACAACAAATCTTACTATTTGCTTCCTCTTTACTTGATGTGTTATTTTTTGTTTTTTCTTCTCTTTCCTTGAACGGATGCAAAGGGGACCCAGAAAGTTTCTAAATGTTAATGTATAAAAGAGCTTATCTCTCTTTATTACCCTAACCTTAGGTTTTGATTAAATCTTGCTTAAAAATACCAAGTCAAAAAATAAATTATGATTTCCTTTATTTGAATTTTAAAGAAATTTGTACATATCATGAAGGATGTTATAAATAATGCCGGAATATAATTTCATAAAGCTACAGTTTTTTATACTCGCTAAGGAAATTTTCATTATAAGGATATATGGGAAGAAAAAAAAATTCTTGGTGTGTAATTTATCAAATTTCAGACCTGTAGTGGTATTTTTTTTTTTTAATTTTTGCTCTTGCATTTACTGTTTTAAAAAAAGAAATTATCGAAATGAGTGTAAGGAGAGTGGATTTGAAAGAACATTAGTAAAATTTTGATAACAAAATTTAACTTAGCTATCATCTTTCATATTAGTTTTACAATTTTTATTTTAAGGATATATGAGAAGGCCCCTAATCCTTGGTGCTTATGAGATTAAATTTAAAGTATGGTCATAATTTATCAATAAAAATAATGTGAAAAATTTTATTTCTTTATAATTACCTTTTTTGCCGATTGTTATTTGAAATTACTTCACTGTGCGGCCCTGGCTTGAGCTAAGAGTGTTTGTTTATACATATGTCAGTGTTAAAGGAGAAACAGTTTTATTTGTTTTTGCAGCTTTCGGGGCACAAAATATAGAGATTGATTTTTTCTACTTAAGTGACTATAAAAAAGTCTATGTATCAAGTCAAACCCTTAAGTTTAAATAAAATTAATAACAAAGGATTGACCTTTTTGTAAAACTTTAAGATTTAATTTTCCTAAACACGATTTCTTAGTAAAAAATTAAATCAATCTTTTTCGTTGATATGTCTAACAAGGTTGGTTTAATAATAACAGTAGGAATCGTAGCGAATGCTTAATCAAACTCGTTCATAAATTTAAAAGAAATTATGATTTTTTATTTAAGGCAATTAGGGCCAAAAATCCGAAGGATAATCATAATTTAGATCCATAATTGAGGGTACATTTACCTCTTGAAAACACCTGATAGTCCACTTGCAAACACCACTAAATAAAGATTTTTTTTTAATTTCATTTAATAAGTTTTTCTTTAAATGGCTTATGTTAAGCGCAATTTCTAGTAATTCAAAACTTCTTCTATATTATTTGGCAGCTAACACTCAAGAAATGTTAAGTAAATATTGAATAGTTGCCATGTAATGCAATGAAGTTTGTACTTTTGGTGTTTATTGCCAAAAATTTTAGTAAAACAGTTTCACCTGCCACAATGAAATTTCGCATATATCCTAACATTCATACAATAGTCATTTTACACCTTATAATATACTTTTAGTTCGTTTTAAATTTAAAAACGATTCAGGAAAAATATCGACCCTTTTTATATAAGCCTTCTTTTAAAGTAATGTATTCTAGGTCCACCAGTAAATAATTTAACGACGAATTTTGTATACATTTGTTTTTATGTGTCACAGAATTTTTTTAAGGAAGCTAATACCAATTCTCTACACATTGTTTCTACCATGTATAGAATTTTAATTTTTTCCTAATTCTTCATAAGTTCAAAGTCGTTAATAATTTATTGGAAAGATGTTTATTGCTGTTATTTTACGATTTGCTTCAATTTCTAGTTAATAACGCCAAACTATTTATTACATTTAGACATTTGTGTATATATTCTAGATTTTTATTGATATAATAAAATACTTTTTTATAGCAGATAATTATGTTTTTAACTTTTATTGCTTGAAAAATTGGGACAAACAAGTTTCGGTTAAAAATAAATCTATTTTTATTTTTGTTCATTCTTAGTGAATAATAAAAACAAAAAAATTTTATCTCAGACTAGTTTATAGCTACTTGCGCCTAATAACAGTTAAGTTTCAGTGCTTAAAATTCTACAGAATCTAAGGATAGTGATGAAGAATGCATAACGTGTCCTGCCAGAGGCCTGCATGCGTGTTGTTCAGGAAATTTTTCTAGCCTTACTTAATCCATCGTAAGAAGACTCCTTCAGCCTCCTCTATCGGTCTTAGCTTTTACTATCTATTATCTCCTCACCCTTGGACAACCTGGAATCTGGTGACCTATAATCCTATTAGCAGCTTATCTAAGATTTTAGTTCAGCTTTGAAGATTTACTTCATTCAGTCCTAATTTCTTCAAGAAACTGGTCAGTAACCTTTACATCCAGTTCGGTTCACAGCAATCTGGAGGCCGAAGCCTGTGCCGAAACCCATATTCCTGTTACACTCAGATATCCATTGGTGGCCTTACAGTTACACCTCAACCTAACTTCAAGGCGGTAGACTCGGTTGCGCTGTCTTTTGATCACCACCTAATTGACGAACATTTAAACTCATCATCATACATAGGTAAACACAATGACCCGACAGACAGATACCAGCAATTAGTGTTAACGTTATCACATTGAGAGCATATTAACGATCGTCGACAGGTTGAAATCTGCCGTTATGTAACTCTAGAGTTTTAAGTTTGTCTGATTGTCGATATCGGCTATCACATCATACTCCCCTTCTAAATTTTTCTGTATAAATTTCATATCCCCCTTCACGACCAGGAACTTTGTCTGGAAAACATTACATTTGCAGGAAGCCTGTATGACATTAATTTCCTGTATCCAGTTCATAAACACCAGCCCTGGTGCCTAACTGGAAACTATTTTAGTCCTCCCTGTCTAAGAACGCTACCTGGGATGTCATCCCTATATCAAGACTAGCCCAAAGGTACACAGAGAAAGCTGTACAATTTTTTTAATTAGTAGTTGTTTAAAATAAATATTTTTTTTAGCCAAAATTTATTTTAATTTTTTTATTTAGCCAAGTCATGACAAACCCAAGAATAAGGAAATAAAACAAATAACTTTTCGTGATTTTTAGAAAGTATTAAAATAAAAACTTTTTATTAAGCTGAAAGCCAAAAAAAAAAATTTTATTGTTTGTAACGTTTAGTCGTTGTTTTATTTAAAAACTTAATTTATCTTAATTAGAATTTATTGCTCAGTACTTACAGCAATTAACCACATCTATTAAATGGCTTATTGCTCGATATTTTATTTAACATCTAAGATATCACCTATCTTACAGCATTGTTGCTTTTAAGAAATTTTAAATTTATAATTTCTAATTTAGATAGAATTACTAATTTGATGTAACCAGAATCAGACACACATTTGTTTGTGTTGGGATGTACATTTGAATTGGTGTATGTATGTACAGTGGTCTAAAATTTAAAGAATCTTGTAACAAGTAGATGACAAATAGACAGACATTGAAACAAATTTTACACCATATCATTCATATCATTCCGCAATCTGTTTGCTCTTACACCAATATATATTTTTAATTTTTTTTATTTTCTTATCAACATCACTTGTTATTTTTTTGAATTATTTCTCTTTGTTAATCGTAAGCCTTATTGCTGTCCGAAATCACTCTGAGTAATCTCTGAAAATGTTTTCATCTCTTTATAAAATTAGTAGAGAAAAAATAGCAATAAAGCACAATTTGGCTACCTCACACACCATCACAAAAATATACTAAAAATAATGTTTTGGTACAATTAAAAACCAAAGCATAAAATGTTGTTTTTTATTGTTTCATTTTTTAAAGCAAAGAGAAAGAAAATAGCTATTTTTATTTTTTTTTCAACAGTATATAAGTAGCTGGTACCTTACTTATAGGTCTAAATGGTTTGACAATAAACAACAGCAACGAAAAAGGGATAAAAAACAAATAATAAACTGCAAAGGTCAATGACAAAAAATCGCAAAGTGACAAGGGTTGAATAATAATACCTTAAGTTGGATACATAACCCTAAGTGTTCAGGTTTTTTTGTGGGATATAAAAGGGCCATTTAATTTTATTTATGAAAGTCTGCCGTGAAAATTAATTATGGTCGACTTAAGCAGTACTTAAATTTTTTCTTAAAACTTAGAGTTTTGTGTTTTCAGAATTCGTTGCATTAAAAGAAAATTGTTTAAAAGTTTTAAATTAATAAAATTTAATTTAATTTTGTATTATCGTTTAAATTTTTTATATAGTTTTACAACAACTGTGTTTGTCTTTTTGTTTACAAAAAAGTTTAACAAGAAATTACCATTTAATTTAGTTTCTTTATAACCTTGTTGGTAAAGCTTGGATAAAAAATTAAATATATCTGTATATTAAAAAATATATATAAAACCTACCATTTCTATTTCCTCCTTAAGAAAATCGAATAGTTTTATGGGACCAAACACGATTACATCGTTTTGTTATATTTTAAGGCAGAACTTATAGGCTTATATTAATACATCTTTTGTTTACTCACGCAGAAACCATTTATTATAAACCTTAAACACCAAACCTTACTTTTTACTTCAAATTACGTATATTAACACGTAGTATGTATTTTCAAAATAGCTTCTTGTGTTTTTTGACCCACTTTACTATCTCAAACGTAGCAATAAGTTGCGCTGTCTCTGTTTTATATGCAGCAGTCGTATATATCATCAAAATACCATTCAGAATTTAATAAGCTTTTAATACAATAACCCATATAGATCGATATATAATAAATATAAAAGTACAGAAGGTATACACGAATAAATTATTTAATCTAAGTGATGTTAAGATTTACTTCAATACAGTCGCTGAAAGAAAATTTCGGCCTTTTTCTTAAAAAAAAAAATTATTATTTTCCACAAAAATATTAATAACTTTCATTTGCAAATAGAATTTTCCCTCCGTGCCTTATGGGCAGGAGATTATTTTTAACCTATTGATATATTTAAATATTAGTTCAATCGACTATTTCAGTAAAAATTAAAATCAATCGAAAAATGCCCCACTAACTTTCAACGAAAGGTTATAATGGACTTTAATCACTCCTAATTGTGCTTTATAAAAGTTGTTTGAATATTTATTAATCGATAAACTCATACTACATTGACTTTTTGTGAAGAAGATGCAATCACGTTGTAAAGCGGGCCTTGATTAACAAACGCTTTGCACAATTGACTTTCATTGAAATACAATTTTGTTTAATCATATTAAAATTAAAAAAAAAATATAAACATAATTTTAAATAATTTATATATAAATTTAGTGGTTGGTATGAATTTAAAAAAAATTTGATGTAAAAAACTTTACAGATTAACTCCAAACAAAATGAAAAAAAACTTTATCAAATTTATTAGAGGTAAGCCAGGGTCTACAATTATGTCAAAAGTTTGTTTGTTTTATCTTAAAATAAATTTTTGTAAATGCTTTTGTTTTTCTTTTAAAATAAAAGATCACTTTCCAAATCAATATGGCTTTATTAAGTGATTGGTACTAAGAAAAATAATCGATAGAATTAAGCTGAATGAAATGTATTCTTAAGAAACTTTGTCCAGGGAAATGGGGGAAAACAAGTGGATGTTAAAAACTAAAAGAGTCAGAAGAGTTTTTTTCCCACAAACAAACAACTTGAAAAAGACAACGAGTTTTTGAATAAGGCTTTTCCAAAAAAGAAAAACTAAACATATGAATTTAAAGAATCCTGTTTAAACAAAAGAATAGCTTCCAATAGGAAAGCTAAGAGATTGTAGAAAGTCCAAACACAAACCTTTTCATTGACGCACTGTAAGTACTCTATAGGGTAGAACAAAAAGCAACTAAAGCAAGTGTCAAGACTAACTGCACTGCACTAAACAACTCAGATTGATAGTCCTGGTAAAATATAATGTGGGACAGATTACTGTAGAAATGTGTTCCAGTACGGATGGTTTTAGAGCAGAGGGAAAAATGAGTGCGGAGACTCTTATAAAAGGGTCGGAGAGCAAGTTCTCAGAACACAACAAGCGGAGATACGATCAATAACAAAATGTTTTTCGGCATTCAGTCCACACACAGGACATGAAGAACTACGTGGATAAATATGGGACTTTAAGTGTGATTGCATCCGGAAGAACCATATTTATATTAGCGTTGCAATGCACGAAGATAATTAGGCATTACTCATAATATATTCGGATGTTAATGAAAAAATAATGTGAAAAACTAAGCTAAAAAACAGTTTTTAAAATTAACCCGGGACCCCTTCGCTTTAATTACCGCCTTTTAGAGAAAGTTTGACAATTTAACAGTTGGAATCGATAAATATCGTTTAAAGCAACTCAAGAGAGAATAAAGGAAAATTTTAAAAGAGTTCACTTATTTTCGAAAATATCTTTGAACTTCACCCCCTATGTGCATAAATATATTAACTTTTTAACAAGCACAACAAGCCGATCACTGGCTTAAATATGTGTTTTTGGGGGAATAAAAACTGTTCTTAAAACTTCCCTAATTTAACCTATCTTCCTTTAATAAAGATTTACATAAATATGTTTCATCCATAAAGAAGTATTCTTTTTTTAATATCAATGAAAAATGTGTAATTTGATCTATAAAATTTTTAATTTTTTCTGTTATTTTTGCATCAAATTTATTAAAATATTCAGACAAAAACTTTTCATACAGCTTGATCTAAAGTTTTGAATCACTAAAAATTTTTTATCATTTGTATATTCTAAGGCTTAAGAACAAAATTTCAAATATTTTTTTGGGAGCCTAATGTCTTCATATATGGTCTTTTCCATTAAAAAAAACAGTCACTAAGCCTATAGTGAACTATCTAAAAAATAAATATTACTATGTACAACAATTTTGACGAACAAATTTTCTATATAAAGGTATAATTGTTTGGAATCGATCTTAAAAAAACTTATTAACGTAGCATTATCAAGCACAATGAATAATTTTATTCACCAAAGGAGTTTTGTTTTAAAGTCAACTTAAATTAAAAACAGATAGTTTTTTAAAAAAATATATTCGGTAAAATAAATAACTTAAACATTTAAATGACTAATATTTCCTATAAGACACTGTACCTCCAAATATAAAAAATTTGTTACATACGCACCTTTTAAAATTTATTGGAATTTAATAGTGTTTTAAGGAAAAAAAATAAAGAAAGTAAAGTAATTGAACATTTAATTTAAAAGCCTTAATAAAGTGGCAAATTTATAACGTATTGAGTCTAATCCCTAAAAATACAAATCATGTGTAGTAAATACCATAAAAAACAGAAACATAGGGGGAAGAAACAAAATAATTGAAGCCCTTAAAACCTTCAAAGATTTGGAATAAATCCCTGCTTAAATAAAACTTGCCTAAAGAAAAAAAATTTTGTAGAAAAAATTTAAATAATAAACGGAAACGGAAAACTGTATAACAAGTACAAGGACTATAAATTTCCTTGCAAAGCATTTCAATATTATGTACGTACATATGTATGTACGTGTGCTAAAAAAAAATACAAAAAAGCTAAATAACATAAAGTAAGATGTCTATGTTAAGTCCTTGAATCAGTATGCACATACAAACATCATAACATATGAGCGTATATAAACATACCCAGCGCCGAAAGTACTTTACAAAGAACAAACGCTTTTGCAAATTACTAAACGAGAAGAAAAAGGCAAATTTTTGTACAGGGTGTCTGATGAAAATCTTATATTTTTAAAAGCGATTATTTTTAAAAGAAATAAAGACTGCGGAGGGAGGCTTGCGCCATTTGATTTATAGTTTGTGTGGACTTGTCAACTAACTCATCAAGAACCATTGCATTGCCCCAGAGTAATTTTTAAGTGTGCCTTATTCACGCATGATCATTTGTTTTGAAAATTCTCGAGGCCGACAAATGTCAACGGAGAAAATTATCGACTCATGATTACTGAAGCCTTTTTTAAACCTGTCAGCCTATCAATTGTACTCTTCACACAAGTGGTTTTAACAAAATGGGGCAACTGCATACATAGCCAAAACTTTGATGAATTTGCTTCTAGAAAACTTTTCCCAAAAATTCATCAGTAACTTTAGAGACACCCCATAAATACCGAGGTTATTTGGTCTAAATCCCATTGATTTTTATTATAGGGCTACTTCAAAGAAAGGTTCCCTAGTCTTTTGGGGGTTTTAAGGAAAATATTCTTCAAAAGATCAGCTCATAGATGACATACCCTTTAGTAAAATTGGCATTTTCATTTTATCGCTTAAATTTGAAAATTATAAATCTGTCAGCAGACACCCTGTACACAAATACAAATAAGACACAGAGTTATTTTTTTAACCCTTATGTGAATGGCAAGGTACCCGGGTACCTTTAGCGTTTTCATCTTGATTTTTTTTATAGAAGTAGATGATCCACATATTTGAAACTTCTTGAGAACTCCTAACTTTTAATAAATTTTAAATTATCACTATTTTTTTAGCTTAAAAATATTTTGAAAAGTCGTGGTGGACCAATTTTCATCTTATACCCTTAACAGCATGGCAAGGTACCCGGGTACCTTCATATATTAAATATTAAAAAATGATTATTCCAAGTATTTTTTAGTGAAGTTTTACTAAAATAAAACTTAGGAAAGTTGTTATCTTTCAAATTTAAACTTTAATTTTAACCAAACAAAAAAATATTTTTTTTTCATATACACATACATACATAAATAAAAAATAACATTTGCCTACAAATAAATTTTTATTGATCGCTTTGTGAACAATTTAGGTATATTGGACAGTTTGTTGAATACTGATTACAAATCGGCTTAAAACATCTGGTGCAAGCTTAACGTGTTTTTCTTTGCTTCATATGTTGTTCATAAGTTGCGAGCACACGAGAAAACTCCCTACTACGGGAGTACGGCCCTGTTTTTTATTTTTTTAAAAACTTGAAATGTTTGTTGTTGAAACTTTAAAGTCTTCTTCAAGCACATTGTTTATTGCAGATTTGACTGATACAGACAACTGTTGAAAATTTAATGTGCTGCGTAATGTTTTACTTGAACAATTCGAAGCTTACTTCTTTCAAAAATTTTCTTCGGCGATCTGTGGGACGCAATTATGTATGGTTTTCTATATATTTTTTAAAAGATGCTAATGCTGATACAATAATAATAGTGGCCACAGATTTGTTCTGCGTTTGCAGGAACATTCGCCTAACAGTTTGTCCCTATTGTTAACTCCTCCTCTGGTTTTGTTATAACATGTATTGACTTATGGTTTAGCAGCAAGAGTTGATGCAACATTAGGCTTTACATGCATAGTTGATAACATAACCAGAGCTTTATTCTTTTTCGGTACATAAGAGCGCAGTGATGCGTCTTTGCTGAAATAAAATCGGATATATAAAACTAAGCAACAAAAACAAAATTTCCACCATATCTAAAGTTATACAACCAAAAAAAAAGCACAAACTTGTCTTTGGCTGCATATTCTCTAGCAGAAAACGTTTGTTCTTTCTTACTGTTCCTATAAGTGTTAAGTTCCATAAACTTAAAGTTTTTGCTAGCTCTAAGGATTTAAAAAATTTATCAGTAGTTACATTTCTTCCTGAGTTTTTATATGTCAAAACCAGATCTAAAACCGTTCTTTCGCCTATATTTTTTTAACACTCGCCTTCTGATGGTTTACCAGTCTAAAACTTTCCATGCAAAAGATAAGAGTTTAGTGCATCGCAAGCCCAAAAAATTTTGATGCCATATACTTCTGGGTTTGACGGCATGAACTGCGTAAAGCGGGTGCGTCAAAGATATCCAGAAGGTTTGTAACTCTGACGTAAATTCTTATTCAGCATCTTTTAAATATATCTAAGAGTAGCAGGTTTATCAGTTTATGCACATATCTTCGAAAAAAATATAGGTTTCCAATACTATTTCCATATAGGTACCCGGGTACCTTGCCATGCTGTTAAGGGTGTTTATTTTGCCATTCACATAAGGGTTAAATAGAGTGCTAGGAAAAATGTGTAAATAATATTGCACGACTTACAAGGTATGTTACCGTGTATTATCTTTTTTATTTTTTATATTTTGGGTTTTCACGACATCTTCCATTCGAATATACATAAGGCCTAGAAATATTATTGATACTAAAACAACACAACAGGAAGCACATAAAATAATGCTTTTTACAAAATCTTGTAAATATTTTTAGAGTTTCTTATACATTGATAGCATATTGATAATATATTACCAAATCAAGCAAGAGCTTTAGAAACAGTTCACAGAATATAAAAAGTCAAATAAACCCGTTTTTAAGAAATATGGAATCATATGCAATCATTTTCTTTAAATTTAATATATAAAAAAGACTAAGGCAGTCTAAGTACGCAAAAATTAGGAAACACTAGAAATAGCAATTGATATATATTGTATCGATTAGAACTTATTTTTAAAAAATATTTTTTATAAAAAAAGATAAAAATAAAGAAAGAAATTAGTTGTAGTCAATGTCTGAAGCTGGTTAAAAAAATATTTTTCTATCTATTTGCGTACCCAATTAAACCCGCATTAAATAATTTAAGATTAAATTTGCAATGAAAACCCAAATGATAGCAATATACATTTTTAAATTCAACCACATGGCAACTAACTGGAACTTAGTGATATTGAAATTTAATTAAAAATGTCTGCCACAAAGCCAAGATTCTGTCCAACAAAAGTCTAAATATGTTTAGGCAAATAAGAACTTGGTTTACATTATATGACGTTTTTCGGTTTAAATGTGGTTTACCTTTCACATAGTGAGAGTCCAAGTAATACAAATTACTCAAATATATTTTATTATTATTTACACTAAATTGTATCCTTTAATTGGACTTTTGTCAAAAGTACTTTTAAAATTATGCCAAGAGGAGGTTTTTGTATCACGTTGCTCTTATTTCTTATTGGTTTTATTTGTGAATTTTCTAAAGCAGATTTTTTGAAATTTTGTTTTGCCTAAACAAATAATTATCTGCGTGTGTAGAATTTTGTTTCATATACTTGATCTCCATCAATTTGCATCTATGGCTTAATGATGTACTCTTGACAAATAATATTTTATGTACATCCTCGCTTCACAAATATTTAAGTAAGTATTTATTTAAACACTTGTCTGTCATAGTTGTTGTTGAGAAGAATAACAGGATATTGAAAATAAACATAATAATTTCCTATAACTGTGGAATGTGAGTAGATACAGTAACGTGCAATTTAAAATCAATGCAGTAATACATACAGAAGAAAAGAGCAAGTTTAGGGTATAAAATGATCGGAATGCAATTTTTTTAGTTGTTTTTATTTGTGTTTTTTTTTTGTTTGGAAAGCTAATATATTAAATTCTAAAATGTTTTAATACGAACTTTGAACTGTAACTCCTTAAAACCATCTATTAAACTAAAAAGTCTTTACCAATGTTTAAACATTTATTTATATTCTTAATTTTAAGTAATTGTACTTAAACATTTAATTAACAGCAATGATTATTAAAAAAATTCTTTTAAATTTTTGTTTACTGTTTCAGATTATGCATGAAATATTTTATTTTATATTTATGCTTGCTTCTATTTCCAATTGAAGATAAATAGGTGTAGGAACTTGTCCTTATGCTTTAAACATATTATAAAACACCAAGTAAACTTTAGCAAATATTTTTTTTGTTTTTTCTTGTTTTTATTTTTGGTTGTCAAGTAATAAAAATTAAGGGGATTTAATATAATTAAATTTCGCACTAAGCGTATATGAAAAAATTTGAAATTAGTTGTCAGCCGCAATGGCTGTAAATATTTAAGGTGGCTACGCAATTTCATCATCAGTACTCTTTGAACGGTAGTAGTGTATATGGTTGTAAACATCACCTATTTAACTTACATGTAACAGAGAAAAGTATACGGTATCAGTGTTTTTCCTTCTGTTTTTATTTTGTAAGTTAGGACGAAGTTTATTTTTCATATAAACTACCATATACACTACTACCGTTCAAAGAGTACTGATGATGAAATTGCGTAGCTGCTTTCGAAAATGCATTCTACTCGGCTCGTAGCGGTAGAAGAATCAGCTTTTTTCAAATTGAAAGTTTCTTTCAACATTAACGGAAAATAATAATTTCTTCTAATAACAAAAAGAAATGATATGAACTAAAGCCAAACTAAAAATCAAAAATTTGTATTAAAAACAATTAGTTCAATAATAAATAAAAATTAACATTTAAGGTGGCTTTTGGAAAAAGGGGTTATTCAAATACATGGTAAATTATTGGTAGAATGTGTAATCATATTCCCTTGTTCTAAAAAAAGGTTAAAGATATTTGGGTCAAACTTGGTTAAAAGCCCAACATATATACATAAATAAGGAATTATATACTTTGCAGGTAATTGTCTGCTATTAGAGGTAGAACCAGTGTGGTGAGGGCGGCCAAAAGAGGAAACAACTATTTCTTAATATTGAAAATTTGCGGATGTAGTTTATTTTTATAGACTAAATGAGTGTCTTGTTTAAAAATGTATAGCTTTCTCAAAATTAACCCCCTTATTTCCTAAAACTCCACGCCCTAAAACAAAATCATAATGTTTGGAAAAGTTTTTTAAATTTTAATTTTTTCAATATAATTGTTTGCGTTATTACACGTTGCGTTTTACGTAATTAGGCCCTAATTTTTGTAACTTTTACAAATTATCAAAATATTAAAAAATTGTTACAAAAAAAAAAACCTTATAGGAGGTGCCCCGCCACGTTTGTAATTTTGTAAGTTTGTGTTTTTTCATACCGTTTTCTTGTTTGGGAAAAAAACTTTTAAAAAAGGAACTGCTTTCTTGCTCGGAATGGAATGCTATAACCAATGTTTGTACCAAACTTTGTTTAACTATCGTTTTCCCACTTTACTTAATGGCAATTTTAATTTCAATGATTACTGGCAAGGATACGTATCATTTGTGTCTAATAAAAACGATTTGGAATATGATTATATTTCATTAATGTAAGAATTAGTAAGAAATTTAAAAATATTTTTTTTTCATTTATTGCTCTTCTTTTTATTTTCTTGGGAAAAGACATTTTGGAGGTACGTGCTTCATTCTCGGAAATAAAAAAATTTAGGAAGATCGTGAAGAATGTTTAATCTAACTTTTTGTACAAAACTACATTGAGCTACTATTTTTTTCCCTTGGATGTTATAAATTCTAGGAAGAACGAGACGGGAAGATCGAGAATGAGATCAAATTTTAGATCCGAGTATATTTTATCAATAATAGTGTGTGTGCAAAATCGCGTCACTTTATTTTAACTGCTTCTATATATTTTAAGCACATAAACGACCTATAGGTTTGACGCTTTCTGATAGTTTGCTTATAGTTTTAATAAAATTTAATATAAATATGTTACAGTCATAAACAAATCTTTTTCAAAGAAAATTATTTTGTGGTCTAGTTGGTTCGGTTTTTTTTCTTTATATATAAAACTTAAGTTATTTGTATTTGTTGCTGTACAAAAACAATATATTTTATTTAAACTTCAATATTTCAACCAGATTCGCAGATCATCTACAGGGATCTATCAAAAAAAAAAGAAATAAAAATTATAGAAATTGTTTTTTAAAACAAGTACAACCAAAAAATTTTTTAACAAAAACTTTTTAACCTTCATTGACTAAATTAATTAATTATTATACCCCTTGTATTTATTACATCCTTCAGAAGCCCAAATAATACTTTCGATAGAAAAAACCTTCTTTCCTATGTGCAATATTAATTACATATATACTTTATACAACATTAGTAAGTAAACTATATATTGAAAGTTTAAAGAAATAGGAGAAATTATTTGGTTTCCTTAAATCTGCCACAAATTATTTTTATTTCACATTTGCAAAATTGTTTCTGTGCCATTGTTACACTCGAAGGGTCTCTTAATTGATACAAAAAGTTTTTTATTAATTCAAAATACTATTAAATGTTGATTGCAAATGCTGGACACGTCAGTTTTTATTTATGTCATAAATAAAATCATTTGCTCAACATGTTATATAATAAAAAAAATTAATTCGGGTCAGCTTCAAATCGCTTAAGCCAGAAGTAATGCTTTCCTTTTACTTTTCTTTTACATTCAACATAAGAGAACGTAAAGCTAAAGAAAAAATATATGCTGTAAACTCTTAAGGACGACCATAAATTCAAACCCAAAAGATTTTTATTAAAAAAAATTGCACTTTTGGATTTAGAATTTGCAATTCTTAGTACATGTGGATCAATAAACTGTAATCTAGTCGACCTCATTTTGAAAGTTCCAATATTCAAACAAAAATATTTCAATAGTACTCGCATTACAAGAAGGAATATAAGTAATATTATGTTGTGTCCTTTTTGGTTTAAATTGTTTTTGTCCTCTTTTATTTAGTTAGAAATTTTCAAATGTGTTCGCATTGAAGTTTGCTGTATAGCATGTATGTGTATGTGTATATTGTGTATTTGTAAGGAGTAAGAAAATTTATTCTTGTTTTTGTGGTATTTTAGGACATCATATTAATAATATTAAGAAAAACTGGCTGACTGTTTTATATTTTATACTGAAACTATTTAAACTACAGTTAAATTTCAAAAACCAAAAATTGTATCGATAGCTTAATATTTAAAAGGCATTTATTTGCACTTTGTAGATTGCACTTTGTTTATTCAGGCAAAATGTAAAAAAGAAGATATAAGTATAAAGGAATATGTATCAGAATTTTAAAGTTTCGAACAGATTTAAATTAATAATTTGTTATAGAAATTTCCTATAAAAATGAGTTTTTTAATTCAAAATTGCTTTTGAATATGCATGTAATTGTAGCTTGTCCCTTTCAAGTAAAAATTAAATTAAAACTTCATTAAATGCAAAATTTTACAAACCTTTTGAGGTATTCTTTTTTTCCCCCTGTAAGCTAGAAAACTTAAGTAACGCTCATATTAAATTTAGCTGTCGATATGTATTTATATATAGCAAGATTCAGTAAAATAATTAAATTCAAATTTGTTATATATATTTTTCCTTTTTAATTATTTTCTTTTCTTTGAATGGAAATTTTTAATTAAACCACAAACAAACATTTTTTATTTCCTGTTATTTTTTCAAAGGATATTTCTTTTCTTGCTAAATAGAAAACCAATGTGTTGACAGAAGCAATTAAAATAATTTATATAATAAAAATCTAAAAATGTTTACAAAAATACAAGTTAATTTCTGGAAAAATGTACATATTAAATGGAAAAAAATATTTGTTATTTTTTGTTTGTTTGCTTGCTTCTAAATATGATAAATCTCAAAAAAATATATAAGTACATATAAGCGGAATATGTGGGGTTTTTATAACACTGAGAAAATTTTTTTGTCATAAATTTTTAAAAATCAATTTCTTATATTAATAAAGAGAAATTACCAAAGAAATCGTCCAATTAGTTTTACAAAAACAGAATATAAAAAAAATATATTTCTTTTCAAAATACCTAATCAAAATATGTTTTTGTTTTTTGTTTGTGGACTAGTTTTATTTAAAAATTTAAAAACAAATTAATTTCTTTTAAATTAAAAAAAATTAAAAAATTTAAAAAAGTTCTCGGAATTTCTTTTTAATAAAATAACAACCAGTTTCTCCAAACTTTAGGCACGAATCAATTTTTTGGAAAACTTATTTGCTTATAAATTCTAAAATATCGTTAATGAAGCCTTTTTAACCCGGCGTTGGGGGGATTAGTCAAAATAACCCGTCACTTTTTGAATTACTTGTGGTGCTTAACTTGTACATCTCTTCTCTACGCTATTTTCAGTGGCTGGAGATATTGGATCTCTCTGAATGTTTTTAATTTAAGTCAGTCGAGCGGCGATTATACGTCTAACTACACGTGCTTAAAGTTCCAAAAAGGTAAATATAACCCACGCCGCAGATATAAGTGTCATTAGATTAAAGTGTTTATTACATTTAAGCTAGAAGAAGTTTTTTTTGTTTTTCCTTTTGAATATAAAATGCTGTTTTTTTAATAAAAATAAATATATTATTTTTTATACATTTTCATGAACATAACAAAATACCTCGAGCTTAACAAGGGGGTCAATATGACCTAACCCTCACGTCCATGTAGCCTCCCGACGCAGGGTTAAGAAAAAAATACCCTAGTGGACAAAACACCCATTAATATTTTTGTTAATGTTTATGTTTATATGAAGATTAAAAGATAATAATATTTTTATTGCCATAATTTTCGTTTTCATTTCTAGTATAACACTAAACATATGAGACTGTGAATTGTTGCCTTTAATAACAACAACAATTTTTAATGATATATTTTAGTTTTATACCAAGGTCATATAAAAGTTTTATATTTCAAAAAACAAACATTAAAATATGCTGAATGTCACACTCTTAATCTTATATAAAATGTAATAAATTTTTTATTGTGTTCTAAAAAAGTTTTTGAAACACTATAAAGGACATATGTTTAAGTCCATTATTACTTATTTTATTTTGTTTGGGAAAACTTAACCCATTTTTAGTCATATAAAAAATATTTATTGAAAGAAGTTAATATTTAATATCTGTCTGTAGTATCATAAAATTTCTATTTTAAATGAGTTAAACTAAAGAAGGACACAAGATTTAATGTTGAAGCTTAAGCTTTAGCAAATTTGCTCGAGTAGTTTTTCGTGATACTTAATACTTAAGGCTTTAATTGCTTTTAATGTTATTTTTGCTTAAGTCAACAAACCAATTAATTTTAGATACACAGAGCAAAGTAATAAAATTTTTGTTTTAACAGATTGCAAAAAAGAATGCTTAGTTAACATGAAGGCCTTCTTTCGCAAAACAAAGTCAAAAGTCATTAAATGCTCAGTTATTTTAGTTCCAGCCTTTTTTGTTTTTTTTTGTATTAAGAGGAGCTATAAAATTAAATTCAACAAGCCCTTGATATGTGTTAACAAAATACATGTATTCCTTTTTGAATTAAAGTATATTTATTACTACTCGTCATTTTAAAGAAGTGTTCCCTCAACAGTCAGTTTTGCCAATTTGTTCAAAGAATTGTCAAAATAACGTAAGTTCGTAACGTATGCCAGCCCTGGCTATCTGTTCCTTTACAACGGCTTTGGCTGTCTACTAGAAGTAAGAATCACGTAGTTTGGATTAACTACTGCATTACTGAGCAAAAATAGAGTTAAAAGAATATGTGATATTGAAGCTTTTTAAATTTTTTTTTATGCTTCCAAATTATTTAATCATCGTCTTAGGATAAACAAGTGATGAACACACATAATGCATTTCAAAGAAAATCGGTTCATACCCCTTTTATTATTCTTACATATTTTCAACGTATGCCAATCAATATTTGCTGGTTTTAAAAGATTCAGTGCAATTCATTCACATTTTATTTTCGACTACTCCTATATTGTAATTACATCTCTTAAACAAAATAATTTAACCAAGATAAGTGGCACTTAATCTCTTTAAAGACGGAAATATTTTCCTTACTACATGATTTGTGAAACCGTATGTTAACCTCAGTGAAAAGTAAAACAATGTTTTATCCTTCCTAACGAAATTTATAAAGCTCTAGGCAAAGTGAAAAGAAGGCGACGTTTGTTTACATTTTCTGCAAATGTTCTGACCTGCCTTAGGAATGGGTCACAGGGTTTATTTAGAAAACCACATCCGCATCTAAGCTTTGGTTCTAAAAGCCAAAAAACTGTCAGTTTTTATGGCCATGTTTAAGTTGGGATTTGCTATACACTATAATAAGAAATAAAATAAGAAAATTTTCCAATGCCAAAAGATTTAAATCAATTTTTAAAACATTTTATATACATAAAAAATTGACTTTTAACATAAAACAAGTAAAATATTTTTCAAAATAATAGGGTTGTCTTTACTTTTATAACAACCTTAATGGTTTTCCATTTTCTATTTTGACTTATTTTAATTAAAGGATACAGGCACAAGTTGAATTAAATTTTTTTTAACCCTCTACAACGCTTTTGATTGGTAGGTTAGTGCTGGATTTAAAAACTTTCTATTTGAATCAAAATAAGTTAACCTTTCAATACATTAAAATTTTTATTTAAGTTTTTAAAATCCTTATAATTTTTCAGGACGTGGTATGGCAAAAGTAAAATACATTACCCTTAAATAGCTTGGCTCAGAACATTCTTTGGCTTAACGGAAATCGCTGACTTTACTGTTCATTATTAGCACTGAGATTTATAGTGCTTAAGCTATATTTACATTACCTAAGTTCTGATCTGAGTTGAGTGTCAAAAAAATATGTTTATATTTTTATGAGTGTCAAAAAACAATTTGAAATTTTTATTTTTAGTATTACATTACATCTAAGAAATTATAATAAGTCCGGTAATTATAAAAGTTGTTAAACCGGTACAAAGTGTATGGCAATACAACAACAAGCATTTAATCCGGTAACTTTAAAAAACTTAAATTTAAAACTCAGACGTTAAATAATTTGAAAATAGAAAACGTTCTATTTTTAACTGAGGTTAGACAAAATATCACAAATGAAAACCGACATGTTATTACACTATACAAATAAGTCTCAGTTGTAAAACTCAGATGACAGCTTAGCAAGTGTAAATATAGCTTTAGTATCCAATAACTACGTTTTGAGTTTTAAGGCTGCTTTTAATTTAAAAAACAAAAGTGAGGTGACACCTGTAAATTAATTTTTTTTATTATTTATAAAACAAACCGAATCGGCGATTAATGTTTTAAAAGTTAATTATATTTTATTAAGTAATAATTATTTGTTTATTGAACAAAATTGTGTTAACTATAATAAGTTACGTCGTACGTATACATGTTGCAATTAACCAATATTGCTTATACGCTACTCGTAACATGAAATGCTTATAGTAAATCACAGCCAAATATATCTGTTGGTATAAGACATGCTTGTCAAATTTTCATATTTTAGGTATTTTTTTAATAATAATAAGGAATAGTTATTAATAACTTTTTGAGCTAAACTGGGTTTTTTAACCCTGTTGTCAGATTAAGCAAAGTTAGCGAATCCTATCTCTATACTTTTTTTCTAAAAATCCAAACTTTGTTAAGAACTTTCATTAATTTACGAGAAAAATGTAGTTTTGTTTATGTTAAGCTTAGATCTTTTTCGTAGTAAACACAATGAATACATGTCGTTGTCTTAAATATAAGATTTTTATTAAATAGATTTTTTTTGTTACACTATTTCATCATATATTTTCTATGTTTCTGAATTGAAAATAAAATTCTTTGCCTATTTTTATCAAAGCTTTTGTTTAAGCATTCTTATATGCAAAGTTTTATAAAACTTAAAAAACTTGTTGAGTTGCAAGATAATCAAAAAACCCCCTTTCTATATAAAGCCATCGAAATTATGTATCTATAGATTGGTAGATTACTTTTAAGTGTGTTCTCTCAAGAATTATAAGACTTCTAACTATGTTTTGTTTTGCTTTAACTTGATTTTCTTATAATCAGATGAATTTTTATTAATTGACACGATTTAGATTCAGTTCCTAAATTAAATTGTCATCGTTAATTCTAATAAGGGCAGGTCAATTTCTATAACAAATGGATTGATACCAATAACAACATTTGTGGGCATTGTTCGCGGTACTTATTTCTGCCGTATTTTTGTCGTATATCACTAAATATATTTTCTTTAGCTTCTTTAAGTAAAATAATTTAAAATGCATTACTTGCGTTTGACTGCGTAAAAACTGTAGTCGTTCACGAATTTTGATTTCCAAAGGCATCTCTCTCCTGATACTAAGTGCGCTTCCTTTTGATGGTTTAATTTCGTGAACTGTGAGATTGCTGTCAACTTCTATTTCTAACGGTTTTCAATTGTAATGAAATTTCACTAATGATAAACCATTCGTTCATTCAATCAAATCCAACAAGATATATGTAGTTTTAAGTTCTGGCTATCGAATATTGAAAACCAGGCTACATACTTCCTTTCCACCTCTGAGTTGAGTAAAAAATTAGTTGAAAAGATATTATGTACGTAGGAGTCATACATAAAAGTTAAAAAACTCATTTTTCTTAAGTATCATAATGTAAAAACCTGCCATTGTTAAGTTATTTGTTTTTTGCTTTCACTGACATTGCGATAGTAGTGTCATAGGTCAGCTGCAAATTTTTGGACAAAACTTTCCAAAAACTACAAGGTTTATCATGCTGTGGAAAAGTTTCCAAGGAAGCTAATAAAATTTCAATAATAAGCATTATTATTTTCATTTTTATCTTATACAAATATGTACTAAACCAACCGGTACTTAATCTAAGATATGTAATTTTTTATTTTTCCAACCAAAAATTTTGAGACTTGAGATTTTGAAAACAACATTGTTAAACAAAAAACCTACCTGTGCTAAAATGTAAAAGCAACATATATTACTATTTTGAAGTTTTAAGGAAAATAAAAAAAATTGGCCATAATGGACCTTATCTAACAGCAGTATTAAAAAAAAATAATTAAATATCTTTTTGGCGACAAGCTAAAAATTCATAGCTAAGAGCTTATTTTTTTAATAAATAAAACCGAGTTACGGTTCTTGCTGGAAAACTTATGCTATTGACACTACAATTGTTGCTACGTTACATATTACGTGTTACATATTAATATTAACCCTAAGCAATCTCTGTATGAACATTTGTTAAATTAGTAATGAAATGTCATGCAATTGTATATATCTAAACATAAGCACGGAAATATTATATCACATAACACTCCTTTTAACAAACAAATATGCATAAACATTCATTCATAAACTGGATGTGTAAATTATTAAAGGGAGTAAACAAAATATGATATGAACAACCTTTAGACATTGCCTGTTAACACTCCCAGTGGAAGTTATTAATGTTCTTGTGTTTTATTTTTTATTGTCTTGTGTTGATGTTATGTGGTCTTACATATTAACATAAGGATGTTTATAAATAAAGGATACAAATATATGGGAGATTTTTATTTACAGTGTCATTTTTGGTTTGATAAAAAACAGTAAAAATCTAAATCAAATACAAAAATGTGTGTGTCATAGATTTAAAAATTGCATATTTTCTAGTTTGAAATATTTGCAAGATAATATAAATTAAAACTTTTTTTAATAATTTATTTTCATCCACAGATTTTTATATTAAAAATTTTTAGAGATTAAAAATTGAGAATTTTTGATGTTGTGTAAAAAGGTTAATTGCAAAAGCAATTTTTAATTATGCAACATAATGAAAACTCGATATATTTAGGAAAGCAAAACTAAAGTATAAATCAAAGTTTCTTATTAGAATTAAAAACTTGTAAGATTTTAAAAATACTTTTACTTAATGTGCATGTTAAACTGGAATATTCCGTATGCATAAATATTTTTAAGCCGTGATCGTTGGTATTGTCAGGACATCGTGAAAAATTTATAAAAAAAACAAAAAATTTTCTAATTAACTAAGAAGCAAATAATTTTTTGTAAAATTGATTGCTTTTAGAATATGTAAATACGGTTTTTATTCCTTTTTTTAAAATCTCTTCTTCTTTTATATTATTGGCGCTTTCTACAAAAGCATTTTAATACTTAGAAAGAAAATGGGGAGAAAATGTCTTAAATAGTAGAATAAATTAAAAAAAATTTTTTTAAGGCCTTCACATAGCGATAAATGTATACTATAATTTGCTATTGCAAATGTAATTTCTAAAATATTTGCACTCAAAAAAAAGAACCGACTACATTTAAGTTAGATATAAACTTAATTTTAGTTCATAGACTTTACTTAAACTTAGTTAAAATTAACTTAAAAATAACAATTTTAACTCAAAATAAAAAAAATTTACTTATTGAAAGTAAAGAGAATATGTTTGCTTACTTAAATATAATACAACATTTTACTTAATTAGTCTAACTAAAATAAAGTACATAAATATTAAAAAAAATTAAAAACTTTTACATATATATTAAAAAATTCTTAAGAACAAAGATTTTCTTTCCTTGAAATAAGTAATTTTAATTTTGTATGAAAAGTAAAAAATTTAGTTAACGCCCTCCTTAAAAACAGTTCAAAATTTTTTATATACTTAAAACAAGTACTAGTTGTCATTGTTTTTATGAAAAAATTTTAATAAAACCAAAGAAAATATACTGCTAATAAATACCGTTTACTTAATTAAAAAAAATTTGACATGATGGCTGGATTATTACAATTAAAGAAATGTTTCTTTAATTTTAGAACATTTGGTTCTTAGATATAGTAGTAGGGTATTATATTAAAGCTAGATATGACGTTATTTTAGTTCAAGGGACTTATTTATACGAAGTCAGATTAACTAAAAACAATTAGCTCAAACAAACTTAAATTAAGTAAATTTTTTTTAAATAAAAAAATAACATAACATTGAATACAATCGGTGCTGCCGCAGTTATAAATTTTTTGGCAAAGAAAGTTACCAAAATTTTAAATCTATACACTTTTGATGTAGATTATGTGTATAAAAAATTTAGGCAATTCTTATATTTGCAACCTTTAATATAAACAAAAATTAAATACACTAAATTTATTTTTGCTCAAATTCAATAAAAATAAAAAACCCTAACAATTTTTTTAAGCTCACTTGCGATATCCAAAATTTATATATGCTCTCTCTACTTATCTCTGTTTATTTAGTTAAGAAATTTACTCATGTTTTAAAGCTGTTTAAAATTAAAGAACAGAAATTATTTTTACGATAAACTTCTTAATTCAAATTACGCTCACAATTTTATGTACACAAATAAGTACTTCCATATCTGTTATGACGTTTTCATATCTAACAAAAATATTCTATTTGTAGCACCATTTGATAGTGTTTGTGAATGTCGAAAAATGTAGAACTTAAATTAAAAAACGAGTTGTTTTCTAAGTTTTTCATTCAAAAAATTATAAAAATTTAACATGTTTCACTCTTTCTTAACAAAGCTAATGAATTTGTCATTGAAAGTCTCTTGGAATCATTACTGTCGTCTAACGAAAATGCAAACTCTTGCTAAATTTGGCTTTTTATTAAAATTTTAAACTTAACAAAATTTCTGACAGCATTTTTTTCAGAAAAGAAAAAACAATTGCATCACTAATACATACATACATATATCCAAAACTTAAAAAATTCCCAAAGTCGGCAACACCGAATGAGTGTGCACCTAAAAAATCAACAATGTGTTGTAGTTGTAAGCATATGGACATCAGGGATGGAAAGTTTTGTTGGTACCAAATTTTTTTAATCTACATATTACATTTCTTTAACTAAAATTCTTAAAAAAATCTACATATTATACACATTTTTAAACAAAAAAAGTTATGACAGATGATAAAAAAAATTTATATATGTATAAGAAAACTTGAAATGTGAAAGTGTGTTCACCACATTTCTGAATGTTTGTGACCAATTTTAGTATTATTAGGTTTAAAGTAGCTTAGGATAAATAGTATCTTTGCATAGTTAATTTAGCTTAGCCAAAAGCTTAAGTAAAAATTCAAAGTTTTATTCTGAGACTTCTCCTATTAGATTTTTTTGCATTTATATTTTCTTTGGCACTTCATAACCTTTTTATTCAGAGGCGTGCTATAGTAAGATAATATAAAAAAAGGTTAAGCAAGTAAGAGCGCTAGATTTGGCTGTGCCGAATCTTTTATACCCTTCACATAGGTCTTTTTGTATACCCAGTCATCTGATCAAGCCAAGTTGTTATATTACCGCGAAAACTTAGTTTAAAAAAATTCAACCTGGGGTTTGAAGTAAATAGCTATCCTAGTTTTTTAAAAAGAGAAAACCTTACAAAATTTTAACGTATAATAGAAATGCTTTTCCAAATTGTAGGCATTATTGTACAACTACTTCTTGTAGGACATTTAAAGTAGATTATTGTTATAGTTTCTAGGATATATCGCATCGAAAATTTTTCAAAGAATTTTAATTTGTATGGAGACTACCCCTACCCCAGCTCTTGATCTAATAATTTTTTTCCCAATGTAGGCGTTTTTGTAAAAATGCTTTTTGTAGCACATCTGAATTTTATAGCTGTTATAATATCTCAGATTAAGCGCATTATGTATTTCACAAAATTTGCGCAATTTTAGGAGAAGTAGCGCCTCCTATCCGGAAAATTATTTTCCTCAATTTAGGCCCCTATCTTCAAAGTATCCGTCTCAATCTTGGTAGATAGTAGACATCTGCATGACTATATTCATTTAATTGCCTATACACAACAAAAACAATATTCATTCAAACATTTTTCATTCTATGGGAGATAAATAAAGTTAAGCCAGTAACAACACAAGAAAGAATGTATTGTGTGTTACACTCAATGATACAAGAAGAACACATTCATTTTACAGTTTTCGTTTTGAATGTGTATAAAACACACTTGAAAATACAAAAACATAGAAAAGTCTCATTACAGTTAGAGTTTTTATAAGAACATTCAGGTGTTTTTTCGAGTTAATGAATGTTTAACAACAACAATAACGATAAATTTGCAAACACAAATGAATAATAATTTTTTACACCAATCATACAGCAATATTCACACATTCTAATCAGTATTTAATTATATGAATGTATGGGTAATATTTTGTTTTCGGTTGAAGTTGTTTTTTATTTGCTTTCGCTTGTGGGCTCATTCATTTAGTTTGTTTAACATTGAATGAAAAACACTATGTTGTTGAAAAACAAACGAATGTATTTAAACGGCATTTGGGTGTAGTCAAGCAGACCTCTAGTAGATAGAGTGGCTGTATTTACCGAAATATATAGGGATATATGCATATGCGCCAATTTTCTGATTGAAATAGTGATTGTTTAAGGAGATTGATATGATTGTTTGATAATAAAACGTTTTTTTGTGCGACTTTTTTTGGTTTCGGAAACTTGATTTCAGCAGACGACATTGCTATACCGATTTTCCTATCTATAAGAATACAGAATATATATATTTTATGGGGTCGCAAATTGATAAAAAGAAATTACACATGGAATGACAAGCTGATATAAATATTTCATTATCACTATGTAAAGGGTATAAAAATCTAAATATCTATTCAAATTTAAATTAAATATCATATTGAACAAATAAATAACTAATTTGGAAAAAAGACATTCTAGACATTCTAGATAAAAATCAGATATTTATGCCAAAAACTACTATTTATGTCAAACTAAGAAAATTCAATTTATTATAAATAATTTTTTTTTTAAAAAAGTATTAATGATCTTAGAAAAACTTTTAAAAAATAATACTTTAAATGCCAGAATACAAAATAGTTTTCTTTTTTAAAGCGTTAACAATAAAGGAAGTAATTAAAAGTGTTTTCTTGTTTAGTTTTTTTCAAATTCAATTTGTAATTGAATTTAACTATATATGTATTTTCCCAACTCTGAAGTTGTTTTGTTTTATTTTGCTCATAAGGAAACCCTTTGAAAGTTTTTTATTGCTGTGTGTGTCAAAAATAATTCTAAAAAATTTGTATGAGAAAAATTAAATTACGTATGTAAGAAATGACTAAAAAAGTGTTGAAAAAGTGAGAAAAATTAAGAAAAGGTAAGTGCTAAATTACAATTATTATTAAAAACTTAAAAAATTAGAATAAGAATAGTGCATATGCGTGAGAAAATTTAAAATATAAAAAGTGAAATGTCATACACTCATATATGTACAGTGGCCGACAAAAGTCTACGTACGACCACAATTTTTGACTTTTTTTTAAACCAATAGTGTTGCATAAAAAACTAATGATGCAGTTTTGTTTTTAAACGTGCAAAAAATTTGTATTTTCCAATGTAAAAATAAAAAATTGTGCAAAAATATACAATTTAAATACGTTGACAAACGTACCGCGAATTCTTTTATTTTTAAAAAAATTATATTTCTTTTAATTCAATAGTTTGTAATTAGATCTGAGGTAGTTGCTTAAACTTGTAGCTTTTTTGTTTTTTGTATCAAATATAAAAAAAAAATGTTTAATAAGATGAGTTGTGATTCTTTTTATCATTAAAAATTTAATGCATATACAGTTTTATAGGGATTTTTATTTTAAAGTTGACACATAACAACGCTTTTGATTTTTACAAGTTTAAAAGTTAAAATTTTTGAGCTTCAGAAAATAATGTTGGTATGTTTTAATTTGGTACTGTTTGCTGTAAGAATTCAGAATTTATACTAGGCCATTGAGTTATTGTTTAAAGGATCGTAGATGCAGGTCAAAGTACAATTGCTCTTATCGATCCCCCATTTATAATCTCGCATGAGAATAAACGAGTTTGTGTTTCAGTTCATGGGAAACTTTTTCATATCAAATTGTTATTCTTAGCAGTTTGGCAAATCAGAGTCTCTTCCAGGACTAAATCTCATTCGCTTATTTCAATGAGCCAAGGTCACAAATAGTGACTGGTAAATATATGGTAGCTCTTAACAGACCAAAACTAAGCTGGTTTTATTGACCCCAACTTATTATCTGCAGGACATCCTAAGTACATCATTTTAAACTTTAAACTTGTAAAAAGCAAATGAAAAATTCCTGTTTTAACCTACAAAATCAATTATAGTTATTCGTAATTAAACTATTCACATCTAGGTTTATGCCTCAAAATTAATACCAATTTTTATATATTAAATGGAAATGAAACAATTCCATTAACTTATAAAAAAAAACAGAAATCCCTTATTTGCCAGAACAACGTCATTACGCAAAAAATTCATTTTTGGAGCTAACTACACAGAGTAATTGGTTATGCTGTGTTTTTACTGTGTTTAGATATTATCTTTGAACTGTTTTTAATTTTTTCGTTTAAAGAGAAAATGCTGGTTGTCTTTTGCAGTAAGTAAAAAAACATATTAAAACTTTAACGCCTTTTTCGCAAAATATATTTTTCATTATGACGTTGTTCTGGCAAATAAGGGATATGTATGTACATAAGCAAAACATTAAACTTTAATGACATTTTTCTATTCTTATAATAATAAATAAACATTTTTCATATTAAGATCTAAAACGGAAGAAACTTAACCCAAGTGTGTTAAAGGAGGAAAAGTTTCAAGAAGCTATTGAAGGTAAGTGTTTCCATTACATAGTCGTTGATCAATGAAAGTACGAGATATATTTCACGGCGGCAAAATTTTTGTACTTGTTGCAAAATTATATTCTTTTAATTGAAAAGTTGAAATTATATATGAGGTAGTTGTTTAAACTTGTAGCTTTTTAACTTTTGTATCAAATATTAAAAAAAGTTGTTTAATAAGATGAGTCGTGATTTTTGTTATCCATCTATAAAAATATAATGAATATATATTTTAGTATATGTATAGGGATTTTCATTTTAAAGTTGATACCTAATAACGATTTTGATTTTTTACAAGTTTAAATATTAATATTGTTGAGCTTCAGAAAATAATGTTGGTATGCTTTAATTTTGCACTGTTTGCTGTAAGATTCAGAATTTATACTAGGCCATTGAGTTATTGGTTTAAAGGATCGTAGATGCAGGTCAAAGTACAATTGCTCTTATCGATCCCCATTTATAATCTCGCATGAGAATAAACGAGTTTGTGTTTCAGTTCATGGGAAACTTTTTCTAATCAAATTGTTATTCTAAGCAGTTTGGCAAATCAAAGTCTCTTCCAGAACTAAATCTGATTCGCTTATTTCAATGAGCCAAGGTCACAAATGTGACTGGTAAATATATGGTAGCTCTTAACAGACCAAAACTAAGCTGGTTTTAATAACCCCAACTTATTTACCTGCAGGACATCCTAAGTACATCATTTTAAATTTTAAACTTGTAAAAAACAATAAAAAATTCCTGTTTGACCCAATAAATATAATAATAGTTATTCGCAATGAAATTATTTACATCTGGGTATGTGCCTCAAAATCAATTACAATTTTTATGTGTTGAAGAAATGCAACAATTCTAAAACTTATTCAGAAAACAGAAAAACTCCTGAAAGATTAGTAACTAATAACGATAATTAATAAATAAAAAGAACTTTAAGATATTTAAAAAATATTACATACCTACATGTATGCATGTATTAGTTTTACACATTTTATTTAAAAACTGCAAATACTTTTTTTAAAAAAAGGCTTTTCTATTATTATAATAGATATATTTACCGCTTTGTTAATAAATACCTCCTTTATGATTTGAAATTTGCTTTATGATTTTTAAACAAAAATGAAGTTGTCTTTAAATGAGGTGGTGCTGCCTTATTATTATAAACTACATAATATAAGTTTTAATTACAAATAAATAATATACTTTAATATATATTTTTAGATTTAGGAAATATAATATTCTTGCACCTAAAAAATGGTACACTTCCACTGCCAAGTACCAGAAAATATGTCAATTAGGATTTAAGATAACAACTTTTGATGCGGAGCCCAAGAGTAAAGGAATCTTACTCTTAAACTAAGTAAATAATTGGAAACCTGTATATAAAAATACGTGCCATGTTAAATGATAAAGAAATTTTTAAAAATTTTTCACTATAAATTAGGATATCTAAACTTTTAAGATGATTTAAAACCTATATTAACACCTGTAATAATTAAGAAACTTGTATGTTCACATTTATTGTATACTGTATTTTCCATAAAAAAATAAATAAATAAACGAAAAATACTAAATAAAAGAAATGATTTTATTTAGAACTTTTTTACTTAAATTTGGTACTAATATTGAATAAAAGTAAGTACACAATTCTTGTTCTTAGGAAATCTTATACTTAAAATAAGTATAACACTTACTCAAATAAAGAAGAAAATTTACTTATTTTAAGTTTAAGCTTGTACCCTCTTTATAGGAAATGTTCTTGTTTCAAAGCAAATAATAATTAAATTAAGTTAGCGCTGAATACTCAAATTAAGAATTTTAGTTTGTTTTTTACGTAAATTTTAATTACGTTGAGTAAAATCATATACTTAAAACAAGAAAAATGGGATTTGTATTAAGTAAAAAATGTTTAATTATTACTGAAAACCAATATTTTTTTCCTTAAAACAAGTTAATAATTTTTTTAAAAGTTGAACAAATTAACTTAATGTTGGGCTCATTTTATTTAATTTGTGTAAAAAAATTGTCAGTTGCAGTTAAAGGTTTACTTATTTTAAGTATTTATTTCTCGCAAGATAGTACAAATCAACTGCGCTTCAGAAAAAATTTACTTAGTTTTAGTTTACGCATTAAGTTTTTTTGTACTAATTCTTAAGAATATTTTAAACTAAATATAAGAAATATTTTCCTTGGAGCCAAATCATTACCGAATTTCTTTAAGTTAAGTAAAATTTCCTTAAATTTAGTAAACTTTTTTTTGAGTGTGGTTGTGATCCTTCAATATATTAATATTCTGGATCCTTATAGAAAGAAAAGTTTATTTAGGCATGTCCGTTTGTAAGTCCATGTGTCAGTCTGTCTGCCTGCTTCCTGAAATCAAGTTTCGAAGCCAAGTGCAAACCAAATTGTTTTCTTTTTAGTGTCAAGCAATCAAAAATATCTTTAGACAAAACACAGTTTAAGTGCAAATAAAATATATGAGCTTGCATGAAAACACGATATTGATTTTAAAAGAAGAATAACTAAAAACTAGTAAAGTTTTTTTACGTTGGATTTATTAAAAAAATCCAATATTTTTTCTTAGTATATAATAGTGCCATCGCTGATTTAATTATGCCAAATATGACCACATTTGACCACTGTTGGCAGTCGACAAAATAAGTGCAAAATTTTTTTTTGCAATTTTTGACAATTTTTGAATTTGGGTGATATTAAATGATGTAAAAATTAAACTTACTCACAATAAATATTATTTGCTATTTTAAGTTTAAAACAAAACTGAAGGATTACACATTTTGTATAACAAGCCTAGAAACAATTAAATCAGAAAACAAAAATAAAATAATTTTTTTTAATTTTTCTTAATTTCCTAAAATATTATTTTCAACTTTAATTAAAGTTAATAAGGAAGTTAATATTACGTTCCTTCGTTTACTTTTCCAGAAAGTTTAAGAAATTAACATGAAAAATTTTTCCTACATCAAGAAGCTGAAAAAATGTTATTCACCCAGTAACGCACACGAAAATTTTTTGAAAAAAGTTTATCTTAATTAAAACATTAAAATATTTGTTATAAATAATCTTTATATATACATATGGTTTGTTGTCTTTTAAGTTTGTCTAAATGCATTTCATTGATCCTTAAACCAAATCATCAGTAGAATTCAACCAAAATTCTTAAAAAGCCTCATGAATATTTTCTGTTTTTATTAAGGTAACTATAATAAACAAATTGAGAATTACTATAAGCAAATCAAAATGTTCAAGTTTTTTTTTTTAAATCCGACAAACCAATATTCTCTATTCACTGTTTTGATTTTTTTCCCCTAAATAGAAAATATGTACATATTTTCTCTACTATATAAAAAAAACTTTCAATAATGAGTTTCATTTATTAAGAAAATATTTATTTTAATTTTATTTAGTTTTTTTTCAATATTTTAAGCCGCTACATATTAGTTTTGCAATTTTTTTATTTGCTAACATTAGAAAACATATTGTGTCTCTTATATTAAAAGACCGTTACTGGAATTTTTTATAAGCCTAAATTTTCTCTTATTTCGAAAAAGGGGATGTTCAGATATCACAATTGGCCAATAAGTTATATTTAAAAAATACGAGGCTTTTTGATATAAGCGTAACGATATATAAAAAAAAATATTAAAAAAACTTTCCAAAAGTTCTGAGTAAATTCTTTCAATGCTACTCTTAACCTTCATAAGGTCCTCAAAATTACTGACGTTAACGTTCTTTGGGTAAAATTTGACCCAAAGAGAAAATTCCCTATATGGGTAAAAATTTTCTTGTTTTATGTGTGTTTTGAAAGTCTACATAATATTTCTAGCTATTTTTAATAAATGTTAGGTATATTTTTTGCAAACATTTGAGTACATAAATATATAAAAGTATGTACTTCAAGTAAAATAGGTATGTTTATGAAACATACAAGCTTAGTTCTATTTGTATATATCAATATTATTGTTAATTATTACATTGGTTACATAAAGTAATTGCATTAGAAAGCTGTGTGCTTTTTACAAGATATACATACGTATGGTGTTTTATTATCTGTTTTTGGAACATAATTGGCAACGACCTCTTTTGGAAGCAGACCGATTGCCAAAAGAGACAGATACATTATAATTTAAGGGTGCCAAAGCTCAATATATACATATGTATGTAAATTAAAGCTTTTTTATGTCACACAATCTGCTGTTTAGCAATGCAGGAACTCAAGCTTTTTACTCTAGGTCAAATTTGACCCGAAGACCTTAAGTGTAAAAAATTATATAAATATTTTTTTGCAAAAATATTCCTTTAAAAATCTCTAATAGCTGTTTAGATTTGTAAATAAATAAAAGTCATAAAATATCAAAAAATAAATAAAGTAATTTTCAGAAAAAATAAAAGACCTCATAAAGGTTAAAAGCACTTTTCTTATAACGTGCTTTGAAACAAAACATTTTTCGTTAATCATAGATTGGGTTTTAGGTGCTTGAGGAAAACAACGTAAACATTTATGATAAAGACAATTTTTATTTTTTTTATCAGGCTCAAGTACTATACTAAATTCTCATTTATTTTCAAATGAAGAAATTAATATTTTTACTTTTTACTACTTTATTAGCTACGCTCTAACTTAGTGTTAAAACTTCGATAGAGATGGCGTTAGTAATAAGAAATGGAAAAAAGAAAAAGCTTTGGTTTAGTTGGTTTAAGTGGAAAAAACTTCGTGCCGACTCACCTCGCCCCATGGATCAGTGGGTTAAATGGCTGATGTTTTACAACCAAATTAATAACTAACAACCGAACAAAGAGTACTGATGATGAAAATCGTAGCTGTTTTTTGAAACTGCATTCTACTCGACTAGTATCGGTAAAAATCTTGTTTTTTCAATAAAATTTTCCTTTCTTAACTAACGCTAATAAAATAGTAAAAAGTAAAAATATTAATTTCTTCATTTGAAAATAAATGAGAATTTAGTAAAGTATTGAACTTGAGCCTGATAAAGAAAATAAAAATTGTCTTAAAACAAATAGTTCAACTAATAAATAAAACGAAAACACATTTATGATAAATATATGTATTGGTAAAATAATGCAAATGAAAAATTTTATATAAATCAATAATATAAAAAAAAATAAATTAGTTTTAATATTAGTTGATTTACGTCTAAAGGAAAATAAAAATTATTGATTGATTTGTGGATTATTTATTTTATTAAAAATTTAATAATCTGACGAACTTTCTTACAGTTTTTTTAATTGTATTTAAAATAAAAAATGGATACAAAATACATATAAGATTACTTCAAGCAGTAAGTATTTTTTAAAACATACATGCTAAAGTTCATCAGAGCTTAGTAATAGTTATTCGGGTTATTTTAAAACTTTATCATCCGTGGTGATAATATTTTTACAAATTTAAATGATTTAAATTTCTTTCTAAAATTTGGGTAAAACCGTCGTCAGTTATATTGAAATTTTATCATCCCTGTTGACTATATTTTTAACGTATTTAAACGTTTTAAAACTTTTTCCAAAAATTCATGAGAATCTTTTAAATGGAATAACCCATACGCAGTAGCTAAAGCTTTAGTTTATTTAAGGGGTCAAACGTAGCCATATTCCAAATATTTCAAGTATTTTTTTTTAACAACAAATAACTGCAGTTTACCATTTTATGTTACTTGCTACTTTTTAACAACAATTCGGTGGCATAATAAATATACATGAATGCATGCATACGTTATATACAACTACTCGCATTTGGCATGGTGCAATTGGTAGCAGTTTTTTAACTGCATATTTGGTAAATGTTTAACCTATTTTTGAGTTAAAATAACGCAGTTAAACAAAAACAAGGCAGTAGCAACAAAAACAGAATTTGCCACAAGAACATTGCTTTGTTCATTTTGTATTTATTTATTTTTCAGTTTTGTATTATTGTCATTGAATAACAATTAAATCAAACTGTTTACTTTCTTGTGTAAAGTCAAATACAAACAAAAACATAAATTCCATTATTTTTTGTTATATTTAACTGGATTTTTTTTTGTTACATTAAATGTTTATTTTTTTCGGTTTATTTCTTCGCTTTAATTTGTTTTTCGTTTTATTTTATTTTTATTAGTTTGCTTGTGGGCAGTAAAAATGATTTGAAATGGGTTTTTGTTTATGGGCAAAAATATATTATTTTGTCTACCCATTTCATGTTGCAAGTTTGTTTGTTTATACGATTCGTTGTGCTAGTATCTCTTGTATTTATTATTTATTTAAAACATATTTTTTTGTTTGGCTTGTACTTTTTTCTGGGTGGTCTCGCTCATTGGGATACAACAATAAATATAGACATAAAATGTAATAAATAAAAAGAAATGTATTTACTAATTGCTTCATTGGACTTAAAAAATAAAAAATAAAAGACACAATATTAAAAATGTAATTTTAAGTGAATAATGTGTTAAGTTCTTTTAAATCTAATTAATTTTTAAGGAAATGTTTTAAATTTATTTATAATTTTTGTGTTGAGTTATTTGACGAGAAATTTTGAAGATTTGGTAGTAGGGGCTCAACTTTAACTGTAATTGCCCGATTATCTAAAAAATTTAGTTTGATTCATCGCTAGAGTAAAGAAAGTTGCAAGTTTCAATTAAAAAATAACCCGAACAATGTACTTTAATTAATCGACCATTTAAATCATATGAACCGTAGTTAAAATTTTCCTTGATTTTACTAAATATTTTGCTTCTTGATACCTCTTTGTAGCAACAGTTACAAAGCTGGTTATTATTTGATGAGAACTTTGTAAAACACTTGCTTTTCATCATATATTTGGGTGGTTCAAAAACAAACTCAAGCTTATGTAGAAGGTGGGCCAAAATAAGTCAATCAATGTTGTTTGGCTCCCATTATTTTTTCTTAATGAAAAACTTTGATTCTGTTGTTTGATTGTGTATATCTGAACCTAAACAAATTTAATGGTCAAGTGAAGAAAATGATATCAGCCAAATGAGCTTCATTACAACTGATTGCTATACGGGCTCGTTTTGTGGCATTTCATCACTTCGGCAGGTCCTCGCCCTCGTGTCAGATGTTATCCTGGAGGGCTTATAAGGCTAAATGAAGTAAACACGGGACTTCAAAAAACCCCACAAAAAAGTCTGAAATGGAAAAGTCACACAATATTGTGGGCCAATGTAAATCCGTAAAACAAAAGATAAGGCGACCCGGGAACGCCACCTTAAAAAAATCGGTTGTGGCTCGCACGTCGTGTACCGTCGCTCCGTACTATTGAAACCAATTCGTTCAAATGCGGAAGAAAAAACTCGGCTAACATGGCCCGAAAGGGCGCACCGTTCACTGTTGTTGCTTGACCAGCGGCGTCCTCGAAACAAAAATGGCCCGATGTCTTATCCAGCGCGAACAGCACAACAAGCAGTCATTTTGAATGGTTGTAATTGCTCCTCCTGCATCACTCGTGGATTGGTGCCTCAGAAGAAATATTGCTGCTGAGGTTGAAATGAGCCTAATCGCTGATTATGATTTTGGTCGAAAAATCGTCCACTTAGGCTCCGAGATTGAGGATGGCTTGGGCGTAGGTTACACGCATTTGGCAGTCAATAGTCAGTAGCTGATGCACGGAATGTACCTTCTACCGGAACATGCGCAGGTTTTTGATAAAAATTCGCCTTAGGGACGACCGACTGATGGTTAATTGCGAATCATGGCTTCTGATAAATGCTTCTGGCAACAGCTTTCACCAACAGCGGTGATATTCCTGGCAAAACGGGCGCTCCGGAGCCTGCCACTCTTGGCAGCGTCTGGTGTGATCCCATAATCTTCAAGGTGGGTGGCCAAACAGCGCATTGCTTGTCCAGTCGGTGCCAGACGACAGGGGAATCGAAGACGGAATTTGCGCCGCGCCAAAACCACAGACGAACTGTTACGCAATTCGAATTCTTGGGGAGCATAACGCTCCGCTTGTTAACTTGTGTTTTACATCTATCCAGTTTACACATGTCAAAACAGATTTGATATTAGCCACCATTTGCAAAAATAAAAGCATCCTTCAATAGGGTGACTTCTTTTGGCCCACCTTGTACAGTAGCCGATGGACACCACACAGAGCTTTTAAAGACAAAATTTTGAATTCTTGTTGATATAAATTTTGTTAAAATTTCTGGATGTTAAAAAATCCGTTTTATACTGAATCCTTATTTGCAATTAAAGTTAGATAGCCAAAAGCGTAATAAATCGCCTGTAAAGCTGAACGAGTCAAATGTCAAGGGCGCTAAGATAATGTTTTGTATTAGGAACCCAGGTTAGTATGAGCTACGTAAACCTACCAGCCAATTACAGAGAAACTGTTTTACCTAAATGCTTCTAATTGGCTAAAATGCCCAGAACTTGAAAACAATTACTCTGCCCTAAACTTACATGCCAGTTTCAAACTATTAAGAAATAAGCTGTAAAGAAACCGTCACTGGGACACGGCATGCTTTACAGCAGGGTATCCTTAATTGGTTTTATTCATTCTTGACTTTGAAGCGTTTTAAATTTTTTTCGGATGCGGATTTTAAATATGTATTATTAATTATATTTTAAAAGAAATCACAGCTTATAATATTGAATATCTTAAATTATGTGATATTGTTAGTAAGTTTTGAAATTTAATTTATGTTTTTTATTAATAAAATGCACGAAAAATAATTCCAAAATCGGATAAACTTTTTTATTTAAAACATTTAGAAATTTTTTTTATAATAATATTTATTTTTGTTTGATATTGTTTAATATTTGTTAGGTAAAATGCAAAATTTTTAAGCTTTAAAATTGGTGTTTAAGCACTAAGATTACCCGCAAAAATATTTCTTACTTTGTGTGGGCTAAAAGTTAAAAAATATACGTACATCAAAGTCTGAATATCCTAAAGTATATTGAGCATGAAAAGATAACCAAAATCATTGTCGGTTTTTTTCACACTAAGCTAATTTTAAAACTTTTTTAAAAATGCTATATTACTCATAATTTTTTGTTATTAAAACATCCAATAAATACATGTTAAATAAAGCGTAAAAGCTATTTTTAATTTATCTATATCAAATTCAAATAGTTCATCGATTTTTTTTAATAATGTATAATTACAACGTAAAACATTAACAACTATACAATTTTACATATTTGAATATACATATGCACATACATACATATATATATACACATATAGTACGCGTGAATATATTTTTAATTTTTGTTTTATCAATAATTATATCACTTTAAACTTGAAATAAACCCAGTTTTTTTATTAAGCTGTCTAAGCACTTTTCGAATTTTAAAATTTACACACTGGTGACGTATGAGTGTTATTAAAAGGATAAAATTAATTTATTACTTATACGTATAGAAAATATGTATGTGAGTAAGTATGTATGTAAGTATAGATAAACGTGCATAACCGTGAGAGTTCATATAAAGTGTTGAAATTATTCTGATACTCTTATTGATACTTAAAAAATATATATTTTATCCCTAAATAAGTAAACTCATATTTCAATGCAATATTTATTTATGGCATATGACGTACGTAGATGTACAAATGTAATTTAAATATAATTTTTTTTTCTATATTTGTTTTGGACATTTTTAACCTTCAGCTATTTTCTAACATTTCTAAATAGAAAATTGAAGTACTTAGGTAAATGACTAGAAGTGGCATCAAATGAAATAACTGTTCGAAATAAAATTTATTTTAGTAGAAATATTTATTTAATCATCGTTAACTATTTAAAACGAGCTAACAGCTTTACAGGGACAAATGATTTACATAATAATTTCTTATTAATAGTAAAACTCATTAAAGTTCCAAGACCTCGTAGCAAAGAACTTTTTGTAGCTTAACCATTAGTCTGTCAGTATTTCTATCTGGGTTTCGAATAAGGTGGGTATTTACACTTAATAAGTTTTTGGAGCTTTGAACATCATTTATGGAAATGCCCTACCGGAAAAAGTATTTTGTCGTGCAGAATTTTTTAATGGTAGGCATATTTCATTCAAGTAGACCGACAAAAATGTTTCTGCCTTTATACGTGTTTCGGGCCTTAACTGGTTAATATTTATGACATTAAACTAAAAGCATTTGCAGTGAATTAAACAATCTTATTTAAATTTAACTCTTAAAATTTGTTTTAACCTGCATTTTATTTTTGTGTATGGTGTACTAAATATAAAACACATTGTGAACCAGGGAATAAGCTAGACCCACTAACTAATTTTTAACCGATTTGCTTACATAATAATTTGCACATTAACTAATAAGTGACTTATGTGAATCCTTGGTGATTTTTTTTAAAGTTACTTATTTTTATTTTTAAACTAATTGTTTTAAGATAAGTATGTGCTTTTTGATTCGTTCTTAAGTTTATTGTTATTAAAAGTTGACTTTATTTGTCTGAACTTTCTACTGACTAAAAAGCAAATAATTAGACCTCCAGGGAAAATGTTCTTGTCTTGAAGTTTGTCTAATATAAAACAATTTGGGAAAGTTCTTTAAGCGGCTTTCTGTTAAGATGCCCAACCGTTAATGCAAAACAGTCTTAAATGTTTTAATTTGAAAAATTAATTATAGGCTGAACTTTTATTGATTCTTACTTGGTTAAAGAAGAGGGCTTTAATTTGTATTTGTTATATTTAAATTATCAAGGGATTATGCATAGACAATTTTTCAGATTTCAAAAAGATTTGAAGTTCTGATTTTGTTTAAAAATTTAACTTAAAACTTTTTTTAATATAAAATGTGTTTGCGTATTCACATATAATTTTAAAAGTTAACTAAAAAATATAAAAATAGTCAGTTTTTAAATATGTTACCCAAAGAATTTTATTTTTAATTAAAAAAATGCTCTTTATTATAACGATATTCTTTTACATACATATGTATACCTCTTTGCTTAAACATCTGGCAATTTATGTATTAAATTTCCTTTGATTGACGTCACAGTCTGATTTAAGAAATTAGCTTTACTTACCTAAAATGAAAAAAAAAATAATAAATATGGATTAATTTTTATAGGACAATTAAAAATATAACATAAGATGTGAAAAGTTTTTTAATACCCAGCAAAAACTTACATTGCTTTGTATTGAGTTAAAATGCTAAAAACCGTATCGCCACTACTTACTCATTAGCATTTTAACTCATTATTTTAACATGGCATGGAGCAAGTACTTATAATTCTTGCATATCTTTTTGTGGTTCGTATAATGAAATTGGACAATTTTCTCTTGAGTTATGATAAAGTCCTTTGAGTAGCCAAGATGTCTACATAAAATTTTAAAAAAATTTTGAAGTAAAATATTTTTGTACTAACCGGACCATAACACAAAATAAAATATATTTTGGGCATCAAAGGTATTTTTGTTTGTTGCACAATATTATAGTAGAACTAAGTTCTTAGAACAAAACTGCATTTATTCAATTTTGAAAGTATAAAATTAAATTTTCTGTTTAAACCACCTTCACCACGTACTGCAGCGCGATACTTAATTACATACATTTATGGGAAAGAACTAAAATATAATTTTTTTAGTCAATGAAAAATTTTAAAATTTTTAACATAAGAAAACTAATTTCATTTGTAAAAACTTAATTATTAAAAAAACAAACATAAATATTTTAAGGAATTTTAAGCATAATATAAGCAATAGTTCTCAAAAGTAACTTTAAAAAACTCTATTATGTTTGAAGCAATAAATCTTAACTTTTTTTTCTTTAATTATTTGTAAAAATATTTGTTATATTATTCTTTATATGTAAATGTTTTGAAAATATATGTTCTTGTTATTATGAAAACTTTTGCTTTATTTTCCCCTTATAGATATGTATGCATGTAAACACAGTAGTTGCTTTACACCAGGCGTGGATCCAGCTCAAGCTTTTCGGGGGGGATTCTAAGTGAAGCACACAATTTAAAAACTATTTTTAAGCGGATTAACAAAAAACTTCAGTCATTTAAAATAATTACAATTAAAAAAAGCAAAAACATAAATTATTTATTAATTAAATAATTTATGGTTTCCTGTTGAAGCAAATATGTTAATTTATTGTTTAATATGCAACATTTCCATTAAGCCTGTCCTCATCATGGTTCATTTCCGCCATGTTTTAATATGCAAAGGGTGAAAAATTACCTTTTAGCCGTAGTACAACTGATCGGCATTTAAACAAAAATGATTAATATTTTTCGCAAGTTTTTGCAAATATCTGTGTCATACCTTGCTAAAACATTTTTTATATTTTCAGGATGGGTTTAATAAATTTTTTTATTTTTAACTCCACTTACTAATTAGTCAATTTTTTTAAATTTCAATATATCATCTGCAAGCTGTAAAACTAAGATTTATAAATCAGTAAATGCAGTAATATTCTGAGACAAAAGCTGAAATATGTTGAACAAATAATGGACGTCCTTTGAGAAACGTATTTTTAAGTCCTGTAATACTTCGACATCTTTAAACTGATTTCTTTCAAATCTAAGTTTTTTAACTAAAATTTCAAGCTAAAACTTGTTTTACTACAAATTGTAAAATTTATTCATGCCGGTTCAACCATCTTCTTTCGCATAATGGCCACAACTTTGTTTTTAGATATTTAAGCATAACTAACTGCATTCCGTAATGTTTTTGTAAAAATCTGCTAGTTTTTTTAACAAACAAAGATTTTTTTGTATTAGTTGTACCCTGCTGCCCTTCGGAATCGAGTTGTTAAATTTATGGAGATTGAAAAATTTTTGTTTTGCATTTCATGCGGTTTCTTGGGTTTTACTCTGTCAATTTTCTTTGTCTCTAAATGATGTTGTTATTTAAAGAAGATGATTGTATTAGATGAAACATTTTGTAAGCATTTCAAAATTTTCGAAACAATTAGGATATACTTTATATGAATTTTATATAGCAATGGGTTGACTGGCATTGAAAAATAATCAAGAAATATTTTCACAAAAAAAAAAAAACTTTGCATTGCTTTAATCTCCTTTTGTCTTATTGTAATCAAACTGAATAATTTAATATTAGGAAATAAAGTTTCTCTTAAAAATTAAGGCAAGTAAAACATAAAATACCACATAATCAAACATTCTTTTTTATAATTGAACTTTTTGGGGTTTTGAATGTTAAATAGCAAAAATTGTATAAAAGTTCAAGGTAATATTTCAAATGTTCCTCTTATCTTTTTTGTTATTACAACCTTATCTATAATTGTATAAAATTATTTATATTTGTCCGATCTTTTGCTTTACGTATTACTTGCATAAATACATATTCTTACATATTTGAGCATGTATGTAACTGCACATTAATATGTATGTATGTGCTGTATTAACATAAACACATATTAAAAGGTTTCCACACAAAAAAAGACAAAAAATAAAAACATTTAAATGAATTCATTTATAAAGCTTTCAGGTTAAAAGTAAATCTTCTAAACATTTATAATGCAAAGACCACATTTATACTCGTTTAACATGAGCTTTCTAGCAAATGTTCTTTTACACACAGCACATATGAATATACAGATGAGAGCAGAAAAAAGGTCACTAAAGGAAATTTTTTAGCTGAGATAAATGATATTTAACCAATAGGTTCGTTGGACGGTCATTAATTATGTTTTTTTAAGAGCATAATGCTGATTTGTAGCTTTTAAAATGCGTCGTTTGTTGTATACTAATGATCATTTTGTTGTTTTATGTTTATTATCATTTTAGGTTGGTTTTAAAAACGCTTTTTTTTAAAAGTACACAACGAAATGATAACAGTTATTTGGGGCAAAAACTGAATTTTGACTTTACTTGAAATTATAATTTTGGTCTACTTCTAGGATTTGATACACATTTTTTGTTTTCAAGAGTTAAAAAGTAAGAAAATATATAAAAAGTTTAAAAATATTTAATGACAAAATACAGAACTGAGAAATATTTTCTCTTATATTGATTTTAAAAAAGTGTTTGAAAAAATAAAATAAAATTTAAGATTTTTTTATGTCACTATTTTCATCATCACTATTAACGCATTTACACTTGTACAGACAATCCTCCCACGCATTTATAACATCATCTACAACCTAATGTTTCTAATCTTTAATAAGAATGTACTGGAGAATAGTTTAAGACATAAACAGACATTTATCTTAATATGCTTTAATAAATATTTACGTACGTAAACTTTTTTCACACTACCCTGCAGAAAACGCGACTGGTCCGTAAATTCTTGTATGGAATAGTCCATGAAGGACGACGTTAAGGGTATTTCGCGACACCTGCCATGCTGGCAATAATTCACTTGATGGAAACAATGAGTCCACCAGCGCCTCAAGAATGGCTCACCCTGCCACCCAGGTACCAATTCTCTGTCATGGTTCTGTGTAGCCACAACAGACCCCTTGGTGAGGAGTTGGGCTCTCTAAATCCAAATTGGGTTTCTAGTTTTGATCTTACTTCTTCATAATCAAAACAGATCCGTGCCGACAAGACACTCCTCCACACGCTTGTGAAACAGCACCCAACCTTAAGCAAGAAGGATTATGATTATCATGTCGCTCCCAACGAATGCGACACGCAGCTCTGTTTGAAGGATCTTTTTCTCATCTAGACAAATCAATTACTCCACCATCATCAATGTTTCATAATCTTCTCACCGCCAGTCAGGACGAAGACATGCACATGCTGCAACATGCCAATGCTGGCCATTTCATTATTTGCTACTACTCTGACGGGATCTTGTTTTAGATCCTAGGGTCCCCAGCCGTAGCCAGTTCCCCTGTTCACCTACTTCCAAACACACTTACAACTTTTCAGCCAATAGCCTTCTTCATGTGCCTGGGTAAACCCGCCAAAACTAGAAACTCTTTCTTGTAAACCTTAAGTTCATATAAGACCACTTACGCGTACACTCTGTACTCCTGTACGGACCCCAGCATATCAACTTTCGCTCTCAGTTGCCCCGCTTGGGGATAACCACAGCCACCACGTGAACTCCCGAAGGAGACCTCACCATTAATCAATTTATGCACTTTTAAGCACATGGGGCCAACTGATTCCCGTGGTACCAGATAGGACTCTGGTAAGCCTCGGAAATCTACTTCCGTATCATTCCTACCAATTTCTATTTCACACAGATAAGGTATAGGTACCCTAAAACCTTGCATTGCTGTGACTTAATGTGACTTAATGGCGATGTACATGACACAGCGACAACAAGGACGACCTGCCTCAAGCCAGGACACACATTTAGCCCAAGACAAATTGTTTTCGTCTCAGCAATGTCTGCTAGCCTTTCAGTAACTGAAAGTTGCCCGGTTGATACCGCTAGGAGGTAGACTTAGGCACTTGAGTTATACACTTATCAACCGGTCCATAAAGGAGTAGGACTATTCCAACTTGTTTATATTATGATGTCCTAGGGTTAGACAAACTAAGCCATCTTTGTATTGCATTAAAGTAGCTTCAAAACAACTCTATAGTTCAACAAACGGAAATAAATTTTCGAGTAAGACACCTCAACATGCGTTTATTTAGGTACGAACGGCTGTTACCTAACAACATGTTATTGTTTGTTAATGCCATGGTCCATCAATATATTACATAGAACCATGTGGCAACAACACTTTAATTAAAGTGGACAATGTGGTCCAATATTTTTTGCAGGGTATAAACATATGCGTTGGCATAGGTAAGTACAAACGTATTTGCGTTAACGTCTGTGTTGTTGGCTTTAAACGTTGTTTGCTTTTTGTCTTGGTAAATGTGCAATGCTTTACGGGATTTGTTATTTGAAGAAAAAAAAAAAATAAAGAAAAAGATTTAAAAAAAATTTATTCACGAAATCAAGGATGCTCAACTATTTGTCACCTGTAATACGTGCACGTTTCTTTTGCAGAAAAATTTAAACAATCTACAAAAGAGAAAGAGTGATAAAAGAACATAAATCATGGAAGGTGTTGAAAAACTATTTTAAAATAAAATGAATTAAAAATATTTTTAAATACTGGACGTTTGAAATTAATAAACAATTCGAAACTCTTTTGTAATAAATTATTCTTAGACTCATGTAAAAATTTCGTTCATTAAATGGGAAAAATTTATGATAAAAATATTTACAAAAAATTATTTTTAATTTGTTAATCAAAATTATGCACTTTATCTAAATGTTCTAAATATAAACACAACTATAAAAAAAATGTATTTAAAAATATTCCATATTATATCTGAAATATTTAATTTTCTTATATTTTATGATTTCTAAACATTTTCAAACATTTTTAAGATAAAAAAAGCAAAACTGTATTGGTTACAAGACATTTCCTAAACTATTTGATATTTTAGATAAAAATATCCAAGGCAATGAGATTAATTAATCAATTAAGCAAGAATTAAAATGTTTCCATAAATATATCTCACATCATTAAACGATTTTTTATTTATAGCATCATAAGTGAATCGAAAAAGTGTTCAACGTGCGTCGGTGTTAATGATTTTTTTGTGTTAAAAGCCCCAATATTTCTTTCACTAAATTTAAAATATTTAAATTTAATTTCTTGGCACTCTTTATATGTTATGAGCATTTAGTGGCACATTGAATATATCTCATATTGTATTTATAGTCTTGTAGCTTTGTAGAATTAAGAAAATACCTTAATCATCTTAATATTTAGTTCATGTTTTATGTAGATTGCGTTTCCCTTATGAAATAAATATGTGATCAATTATTGTTAGACATTATGTGGGAAATAAACAGCGAGAACATAATATATAATTTATATGAAAACAAAATTTTCTTTTACTGACGCCTTACAATTGTTCTGATATATACACTGCGGCTCATGGAGATAGAACATAACAATTTTCAATTCAAAAGTAAATTCAGAAGGAAGAATTTTATTCAGCATTTCAGATAAGTTAAAGCTTTCTACAGAAAAAACAAAGGTGATTTCAATTAAGAAAATTGTAATCAAAAAAAATTTCTGTATAATCCATACATTAAAGATTTATTAGAATTTGATTTATTTAATCCACTGCATGGAGGCAGGCACCGGAGCTGGTGTCTATAAAATGGACACGGTAGTAGATATGTCCTACAAATTTCTGGATGAGTGCAGCGTTTTCCAGGCTGAAATTTTGGGGTAACAAAGGCCGCATAGTTAATAGGAAAGGATATGGATTGGAGAGGGGACGTGACAATCTACGTTGATAGTCAGAGCGCGATTAAGGCGCTAGAGGGACATTATGAATAGTGGACGACTGCAGAAGGGTTCTAGGGCAATCATGGTTAGGCTCTTTTGGGCTCCGGGTCATTGTGACGTTTCCAGCAATGAGATTGCCCATGGACTAGCAAGGAAGGTATCGGCCCAAGATATTGGACTTGGCTGTGAGCCAGTGAAGCCTCCACTAGTTTTATATTGTGGGCTGATAGGGACTTGGATAATGAACAAGGTAGGCCAAACCTGAAGGGACATGTCTAATTGTAGGATATCTAGACTATTATGGTCCCAGCTATACAGAATGGGCACTGACCTGCTGCTTACCGAGAACAAGGGGGTTCTGAGCTGGATTATGAGGACTCTTATAAAGCACTGCAATGAGAGATATATGAAGAAAAAATAGGACAAGAACTCTCCACGTTAATGCAGGGATGAGAAGGAGATAGAGACGGTAGAATATCTTGTCTTTTACTGCCTTGATCTGCAGGTCCGCCGACAGAGTGGTTGGCTGTGGGCTGGGGGCCTTCATAGGTCGCATCAAGTGGGTTAGATTGCTAGGCAGATAGGTGATTCAGCGCCTATGACTACTGACTTCCTTGGACTTTTTGCGGACGGCATTCCTTCTCTCTCCTTTCTTTCTACCTACGAAATGCTTGTCTTTCCTTTTTTTCCTCTTCTTGACTCTTCTGAAGGGATTCACAATAGGCCTAAGGGCCTCCCGTACGTACACCCACATGCTGAACGTAGGATTGATTTGCAAGCGCTTTGATCTTCTGCGCTTTTTCTTCAATTTCTGACACCAACATTTGAAATTTCTTTTTCCTAGATCTAAATAATGACATTCTTACCAAGTCTACAAAGTGATTTAACTTTGTCTTTGCCTTTATACCACATATGCATATAACAGATTGACATAAAACATTTAAAAAAATCTTTGAAAAGTGTTAATAAAAATAGAATCACGTTGAGCTTACAGTTCAATGAAAAAAGAATAATTTTAATTAAAAATATTTTACTATACATTTAAGCAAACTATAGACACGGGTTAAAATGTGTGTATATACTTACATAATGAAATAAATTATTTTTATGCATTATTATTACTTCACATAGTTATAAACAATTTCACAGGTGCGCATAATGTATTTATATTTTATTATAAAATTTAAAAAAAAAATAATTACATATGTAATTACAAAAAAAATTTATGTTTTTGTTTATATTAAATTTAGTCCATTCAGGCATGGCCATCAAAATCGTAAATGCAATAATTATCGTAAAAAAAATTAATGTAGAATATGTGTACGCTAACAAGACATATATTTGCATATGGTTGGGTAAGCTTTAAAGGGGAGAACATTTGATTTTAGTTGTCTTATAATATTATTATTTTTAAAAACTATTTACTTTTTATTTGCAATAAATAGAAGAGTTTTTAAATTTGCTTGCCGGAAAAATGTTAAGATTTAATAGAATATTTACTCTACAGATATATATTTAAAATTTTTTTAAGACATTATTTTTTTTATTTTATATAACGTTATACAATTTAACAACATGTGAGTTGATATGTTTTATTTAATACTATATGAATAAACTTTGAATTTTATTTACATGCTTAGTTTAACATTCATGTATGTACATGAAAAAGTTTTGGTATGTCAATATGTATGTATGTTCCTAAGTCAAGCAAACTTCAGTCACTCATACACATAAAAAAATACATATGTATTTACATATGTGCACACATACATATAAATAAACGAACTAAACAAGGTCAAGCACAATTCTATAACACACTTGTTTTTGAATTTATTTTTATTCAGTTTTTTTAATCACATTTCACTTTAACTTTCATTTTGCAAATGTATAAATATTTTTTTTTCACATGTGGAAATGTTTTAATTGTAAAAACTCATTTTGAATGCTTGTACTTACATATGTATGTTTTGTTGAAAATAAAAATAAAATAAAAATAATAAAATAGACATAAATAAAAACTAAAATAAAATTTGAAATTTACTGAGTTTATTTGAAAACTAGATTTGCATTAATATTAAAGTTACTTATTTTAGAATAAATTTAAACAATTCGAGGATTAAATTTGTTTTGTATAACATATGCTGCGAAAAATAAAAATTAAAAAAAATGTGAAATTGGAAACTAAAAACTAAACTATTGAAAAAGTGCAGATACGATTAATACATGCAGATTTGTTATCCCTTTTGGCAATGTGTTTTGTACAATAATCATATAGTTTCTAAGCTGTTCGTTGAAATCAATTAATTTCTATGTAGCTTATATTGGTAGGGGAGGAAATTCGATGAGATGGTGGAAAACCGTCTCGTTATTTTTCGTATTCTTATAACTAAAAAAAGTTCGAGTCGATATGTTAAGCAGTAAATTAAAAATTATATTTTAGGACCATAAAAATAATATTAGATAAACGATAAATATTTAAAATTTTTTTTTTATGTTTGCTGTTCAGTAATGGCTTAGTAGTGCACAATTTAAATAAAATTATTGACTATCATCAATAATTCCAATCTCTTCTCAAATATTGCCAATATACAGTAGCCTACATGCCAACTTGAGCAGAACTGCATTCATCACGCACATAATGTGAAAGGTGAATCCAAAGATCAACCGAGTAAACGGCAAGTCCTACACAAAAGTTAACCTGTGAGCCATCCTTATAAATCTTGGTATTAAAACCTTCTATGAGTTTACCCCACACCGCTAACTTCTGAAAGATATCATTACTCCCAGCTACCTATCAAAGTCCGTAAAAGGCAATAATTTAACAGAAGGTAGGTCCCGGCTTGAAAAGAAAATGCCCAAGATATCTGCTTGTCTTCATCTCGATCTTCAAAGTCCCAAAGTCTTAAGTCTTACTACACTTGTTGCTGGTATATTCGTGTTCATAATTTTTCTTTGCGAAAACACTGCCCCTATTTGGAGCTAAAAATTGTACGATAAGTGTTGATGGCTGCTGTAGCTCTACAAATTATTGACAGTTTCCAATCAACGACATTACGCAGATACTTGGCATTGCCCTTAACTGGCACTCAGCAACTTCTTTACTGCAGTAAATTTCGGAATCTTGGCTTTTTTGGTCAACACTACCAGGTTAGTTTCGTTAGGGCAAAGTGCCTGACCATACAAGTCCCATAAACAAATGATTTCCAAGCTAAATTGGCAGAAGGCAAATGGACAGATTGATTAATGGTCAGAAGGTAATGTTTCAATCAGACTAGAAAAATTTGTAGGTCAAAAACTGCAGACATATGTATATTCAAAAGCAAATTTTTTTTGGCCGGTACGTGTCGTAGATATACAAATCACAAACTGTTTTTAAATTGTGACAATTTTAATTTTTTAGCTGCAAACTTTTCACTCTCAAAGTTCTTTTTATTTTTAACATTGACACAAAAGTCACACATATGCATGTAAATATTTTCATATTATGAAGTATTTAAATCAAACTGCTTAAAACTGATAAGAGGCTTTCACAAAAAAACACATAACTTTTTTAAGTAAATTAATATTTTTAGTGAGCTTTACTGTCGATCCCTTCGCCAGCTTTTATATTATATTTATGCTTAAGACTAGGCATTATGTAAAACTTATGCTTTAGGACATTTAGTTTTAATTATTAATACAGAAATCCTTTCATAACAAAATATGCCAAATGTCACTTTAAGACAGATATCTTTGGTCGAAATTAGTTTTATCAGTTTTAACACACCACTACAACATTCTTTTACAGGTGAATGAAACCCTTCGAAAGAAATTTTCATGTTAATGTGTTAATTTGCTTTTGATAATCTACACATTTATATGTATGTAAGTGTTGGTCAAAAAGCACTCTCCTTTTATATTTGTTTTATATGTTAGAGATAAATGTCGTTTTTATGACACTACATTAAAAGAACCTTAAATTGGTTGCACGTTTGATTAACCTAAATGTAAAACTAGTGACATACAAAATTATGAATTTATGTCACATTAAATAGAAATGTGTTTACAACATGCAAAATTTTAATGAATATAAATAATCGATTATGAAAGGGAAACATGAAATAGATTATTTAAAGCAAAAGGATATAAAAAGATGTTATTTAGACTTTATACTCAAATATATTAAAATATAGAGAAATAGAAAATATCTTGATTTGATTAAAAATCTAAATTTTTGTTATATCATTAGTTTGGCAATTTTGCTTTAATTAAAACTTTTTTATGTTACATTTAATAGTATACATTTAAAATACTTTTTTCTTTCTGTGTAGAAACTTAAAACTTAATTTAAATTTATAATCAATCTTTATTTCTGATAAGTTTACATAATCTGCTAAAAGGTATGTTGACTTGTGAGATAACCTTGGGTATAATTTAAAATCACAGATTACAAAAGTTATTATATGTATTATTTCGGTATTGTTAAAAGCAAAAATGAAAACAGAAATATTTAGATAAACAGCTGAAAAGGAAAACTACCTAAGTGGAGGCTAATAAATGGAAGACGATAAAAAAGAATGGATAGTGTATTGGTATAAATGGATACAAAGATATTTACTCACATACACACGTATATTTATGTTCATACACATATGCATGAAAGTGTAAAAATGCTAAAACAATACATTTTGTAATTACATTTTTGTCAAAAACTTTTGTAATTACAAATACTAGCAAGTGAAGCACAAAAGCATACTGAATTATTTTTACATTAAAACAGTTTTACCTTCAGGTGATTAAAAATTTCTGAGAAAATATAACTTAATGAATATTCATATATTCTTAAAAAATATATCTTTTTTTGAATAACTATGCTTCCTGAAAACAACCCTCCGGGGAATGCTGTTTTTTTTTTGTAGTAAGCGGTTTTTCGGTATAAGCGGTTTTTTTTTCAAACTACAGCCTTTGTTTTAAAAAAAAAATTTTGCAATTTTTTAGATCAAGATGATATTTTAATTTTTTTTTCATTTTAAAAAAATTATATTTTTCTTTAATGTTAAAAAAATACTTTATTTGAAAAATATAGTTTTTCTACGAAACTATTAGAGTAGAATTCATTTTCGAAACTACTTACGTAATTTTATCATCAATTTTCATTAACCCTTGTGTCTACAACCACATACCCGGGTAAGTTTTCTGTTTTCAATTCGATATAACTTCACACCCTGGTAAGATATCGGTTTGAAATTTTTAATATGCTTCTAAAATATTGTTTTTTAACTTTTAAAAATAAATTTGAAAAAAAAATTTTTTTAGGGGGAAATCTATGGGCCGTTTTTGAAACATACCCCTTAAACATACAAAAGACTTACCTGGGTAGGCACTATAGATTCATGATTTTTTTAATGTACCAAAATAGATTGGTTTTTTATTTTGAAATAATTACGTTTTATAGTTTTATTTTATTTGTACAAAAAAAGACTCGAACATTTTTAAAAAGTTTACATACTTTTTTTTAGTTTGAGAATACATTACAAATAGTAATATCCTCTGAATGTTGTGCACCTGCTAGCTTTTGCAAGCTTTTCTTCTTCGTCTCGTTTTTTCACACACATAACGATTTCTATAATGCTTAGGTCTTTCGGAATGATCTCGTTCTTCTTCAGCACGAACTGCGTGGTTTTCTAATATTACGGGATCCCCTAAAATACTTTCTTTTCCACCGCGGGACGAAAAATGCTTCATTTCTTGAGGATTTTGTGAGCAGTGTTCAATTTGCTTCATAGGCAATTGTTCACTCAGTACTTGAAGAAATATTCTTCTACAATTTGCTGATACCTTTAGATGCGAGTTATTTTAAATATATATAATATAACTGCAAATGCTGCCACCTCAAGAATAATATAAAACATTCTAAAGGTCATCTAATAGCTCTCCTCTTTGTTGTGTATTCTTCTAGACATTTGCCCATATTATCAACTCCACCTTTGCTTTTATTGTAATGCAATATTATTAATGGTTTACTTTTTGGACCTTGAATATCACTGCTGTAGTGAGTAGTTGAGATAAGCACAACCAATTCGTTTTTTTTTTAATATGGGAGCACGTACTAATATTATTGCTGAATCCTAAGATTGATAACCCAACTACCCTTCCCTTTGGGGTTGAGAACTCAGCTGGAACAAATGTTCTGAGTTTCCTTACTGTTCCTAATAATGATAAATTGTGGTCTAACATCAACGTAAAAGTCAAACCGAAACTTGTAAAATTTGTCCCAAATGACGTTTTGACTTCCTTGAAAGAGATTGCAACACAAATCTTTAGAAACTCGTTCGCTTTGATTTTTTTCTCTTTCCACAGAAGACGCCAGGCCAGGGTAAATTGCCCCCTGAGTGGATAAGAAGTCTAAGCGACGTTAATTGTCATGTAATGGGTTACAGCTAACTAAAACTAGCGACAAAAACATGAAACAGACGATATGTCAAACAAAATTCCTTACCAAACAGCAATGCTTACCCGGGTATGATGGTTGTATGTTTGACGAAAAATTTTTGGTTGTAGACATAAAGGTTAAACGATTTGGTAATGTTTTTAATATTTTTTTTAAACTTTGCAATTTATTTTAAGTGGTTAAAAACAAAATGATTTTCCCTTTATTTTAAGAAATTTGTCAATTACAAAATTAATTTTTAAAAACAACTTTAAATTTATCAAACTTAAATGATATAGAAGCGGTTTTGATTTTGCCTAAACTAATTCATATTTAAAAATGAAATTTCTTTTGAACTTGCCAAAAAAATATTTCCTTTTTATATGCTTAAGCTACAAACCTAGCTAAAAATATTACAGATAAAGTAGTAAATAGTTTTCTTAAAAACTAAAATAATAGCAAATTTAAAAATATTATAAGTTTAAATTATAATAATTGCAACGCAATAAAATATTTCCCTAAAAATATTTTTTTTAATGGTTAAAATTTTTTTCTCTCCGGCAAACTCTAGCAAACAAATTTCTATTTATAAAAATCAGGTTTTTTTCCAACAAAAGGTGATTTCCAAATGATAATTGTCCACAGCTAATTAAATTGGTAGTTGAAGAGTGATGAGCGCCTTTTTATGACAAGCTTAACTTGGCCTGGTTTTCTAGTCGGGAAAATAAGTCACAAATTAATTGCCTTTACAAAATCATGATACGCCAAAATGCTAGGATACGAAACTAATAAAATCTTATTTTGATTTTATCGTGGGTGCCATAATATCCATTTTGATAAATAACGCTCCTCTAAAGTAGACGTCCGAATACCAAAGTTGCTTACAAAATGTTTAGAATATACAGATAAAAATGTTTAAAAAATATCTCATAAAACGTACTATAGTTGTATTGGTGGGCCACGCCGCCTTGTTTTAAAATGTTGAATTTTTTAAATTAATTGATACTAAGACACTAATTTCAGTAGCTCATATTATTAATGTTAACAACTAAATGGGTATCATAATTTTAACTTATTTTTGCAAATACTATAATTAACTTAGATTTCTGGTTTGATATATTTTCCAGTCAGCGTATGAGTAATATTATCTAATCATAAGAAACATACGCCAGTTTTAAAAGGTTCATTTTGTTCTACAAACTAAGGAAAATTTGTTCAATGAAACAAAACTTCATAAAAATTATTTATTCTGCTAAATAAAATTTAGATTTAATAATTTTCGATTTTTGATTTTGGCTTATAATTCATATCACAAAAATACTTGATGTTGCTGTCGTATTTAAAGGTTTATAAGTCTTTTGCTAAGCTATAGGTTGATTAGAAGGAAACTTTATACAAAATTTGTTTAATCTTTCTTAAAAAACTTATTACTTATAAGAGTCGAGCCCGAGACATTAAAAAACCATACAATAAATGTTGTTAAAGAAAATGATTGAACTACTAACAACCGATCGCAAATTCTGAAGTTGGGCGAAAACTTTTAAAAACATCCTCCTCACCTAGCGTTAGTAAAATATTTGTATGATTTTGCAATTATTACAAGTAAAAAATGAATTTTTCAGTTTAAAATAGAAACAGCCTAAGTTACCCTAAATTTTGTATATATGTATGTATAAATAAAATTAATTTTGCCACAGCAAACAGGTCTGGTTTAGAACAAAAGCCATGTTATCCTATATGGGATGCTAAAATCAAAACATTTTTATATTTTTTTAACTTCACAGAAATCTTATTTTTTTATTTTGAAAACAAAGAAAAGGTTAATATTAGATAGATAGTATCAAATAAATTAATAAGGCTTAAGCTCATTTAACTGATCTTTTTGTGAGACATTTATGAAAATACTACGTAGTGTGATCCAAAGTCATCGCGGAGATGCAAAGAACTTTAAGGCAAGTGTCACTTACAAAATTTTTTATATTGACTTCCTTAATTGATTTTTTTGCAGCCTTATATGACACTTTTCTTCTTTTTGTTATTTCATTTGTAAAGACTTATAAGGAGCACGTTATGATTAAAAACTCATGAGTTTAATTATTAATTGAAAATAATAAAGTCTATCCGAAGTACTTCAACAAATCAAACAGAAAAAAACTTGTTGTTTTAATTTATAACTAAGCATTTAAAATCAAAGTGCCTAAGTTGCCTAGAGGCAGTGTGCTGGTGCTTGATAGTGGAAACTCCCTGTTTCGAATCTCATCTACGGTGAGTACCAAAAATTTATTTTTTAAATTAAAAATATTAAGTATAAAAAAAAAATAAAATATAAAAACAAGTCTTCTTCTAATTTTAAAACAATTTGCGACAATTTTTTTAATAAAAATAAAAGGACTTATTTTTTTTTTGGTTTGACTACCAAAATAACATCGGATTTGTTTTGAAACATCGCAAACCAAAATAAGTAATTTTTGCAGTCGAAATGTAAGTAGTGCTTAAAGATAATTCTACTTACTTTTCTACTTAGTTTGTAAGCAAAGTTTTTGCTGGGTAATAAATGCACGGATAGTTGACAGTATAGATTTTTTTAAAAACCTTTGTTTTAAGGATTAAAAAAGAAAGTAAAAAAACAAAAACTCCTAAAGTAAAAAAATCCTTTTTGTTTAAATAAGGAAAAGAGTAAAAGTTTTAGTTCTTTCAAAGGATTTAAATGTATAAGAAAACTTTTTTACAAAAAGGTTTTGCTCTTTTAAAGTTATAAAAAGCACAAAAAGAAATGTTTTAAAAGTGGTTTAAAAAGAGTTTATAATAATTGGATTTTTTCTGTCAGTTATTTTAATGAAATAAATAAATTTTAATTTATTTAAGACCTTAGAAGGTGCTTTAGGTACTTTTTATAACATAAACCATTTTCTAGATTTTAAAAGAATAATCTATGCTGTGTTAACGCCTGGATCCCTATGCATAGGAAGCAATGTGGTAAATATAGGGTAGGCGAGCTTTCATAACAATTATCGGATATTCATACTCCTAATGCAGAATCCATCAAGGTGCCGCTTTAAAATATTAAGAGTAAGATTTAAGGACACTTTCTTCCAGTGGCTGACACACTAGCACAGTCTCTGGCCCTCGTTTGTCGGAAAGCCTATGATCCAACTAAAATGCCAAAAAAACAGTGGAGGTTGTTGAAATATAGAAGCGGACTGGCTAAAGGTACACACCTTAATAATTATTACAGTAACTGACTGTAAGTATTTGAGAAGTATTACAAAAAGTTGTTTTTGTATTAAAAATCAGATGAGATCTAATACTGTTTTTTTTAACTGGCTTTAAAGCTATTTAAAGCTTTGGTTGTACAAAAATACTAATTTTCAGTTGAAGTTAATTTTATTAGCTATTTTTTTGTAATATTTAAATTGTTAATTGTTTTCTAATATTTTGTTGCTATGACAGAACATCTTGTTAATTTTAGAAGTTTATGAAAGTTAATTTTTTAAATGAAATATTGTATTTATTTTAATAAATATCTTGTTGAAAGGGTTTTAAATGAATATCCAGTTATTCTAAGTAGCATTTGCGGTTGGTTTTACAAAAATGAATTTTTGCGTGTTGGATCTTTTACTACACGCTTTGTTCACAGTATCAGAATTAAGAAACAATTTTTCTGACGAGTAGTTTGAAAATACAGAAATGGCGTCTATCTACGATCTATTTGTTAGCTCACAAGGCGGGCTCAAATAGGAAGGACATTGGCCAATCACTATTTTACCTGCAACAAAGTGCTTCGTCTTAACATTACTATCTAGATCTTTTATAACAAAGAACGATGCCGTTTTTTATGTCGTTGATATAGCTTTAGGATAGATAGCTGACTAAAATGTATGTTAGTCAGAAAGGTTGATAATAAAAGCTTTTTCATTATTTTATTACAAAAATGAGCATTTTAAATTCTTAAATTTAGTTTTGAACTCTTTTAAATTCTAAGGAATGGTTTTTATTTTAAACACTGGTTAAGGAGGAGCTTACATCGGTTATGATTCCAAAAAAGATTTCTATCGGGAAAAGAAAGGTGAAGCATGCCTACCAAAAGACATGCAAGTATGGGGATATATAATTCTTTTACTTCAAACATTTAAAATTCTGTTCTAAGCCCGTCATTAACAATCACCAATGCCAAGTTCTCTAATAAGTCTTTTTTTATTCAAAAGCTACCATCAAATTACTTATAAAAATTACTTTAAATTCCTTTCAAATTTATTACGTTAGAATTTCTTTATTTAAGCCCATATTATCTTACATTCAAACAGATTTGTTAAAGGCAGAGAAGCTACAATCTTTATCAAATGTATTTTTATATTTTTTTTGCTAAGAAGCTGAACCATAAATGACACTCTTTAGGATAAAAAAAGCAACAAAAGTTACCTTGGTAATGACACTAATACATCACCTTGTCAAAACCTGGATAATAAGGTTTATGTTCACATGCAACATACGTGTGTACAGGACTAAATGTATGTATTTGTAAATCCTTCAAGCACAAAGAAGCGTTAGTATAAATATAAAAGCAAAGGTATGTACCCTAATAATATATGAATATGTATGTTTGTCTTAATTTTAAAACCACTCTCGCGTAACACATTTAAAAAATCCCCTATTTAGGAACATACGTGTCACCACAACATCACTTTGTACATGGTTTGTACTATATTTGTATTTGGGTATTACGGGTTTTATGTGTTGTTTATTAGTACATACATACAAATTTGTATATACATATGTGTGCGTACTTAAAAAGGCAACAAAAATACATAGAAATATATATCTACGTATTTATTTAAAATATATATTTACAGATAGAAATCATATAATATGTTGTTATTTATGTTGACATGGTTTTCTTCCTTAACTGATTGGGGGTTACACATCTATAAAGCGAAAAATTTATTTTTTTCACATTTATTATATGGGCGATTCCATTGCAACACACCCGTTTTTTCACGTTTTTGCTTTTAGCTTAAAAAATTCAAAATTTTGGTTTGAAAAAGGGTTATGAATACCAAGGATGATCGGTTTTTAAGCGATTATTAGTGGTAAAGAGACACTGAAAGTACACAATTTCTACTCGCAAGGATCAGTTAAAGACTATGATGTTTGTGATCTTAAGGAATTGAATTTAAGATAATTTTGACTTTAGGATCGAGTTTTTTGACATATTCTTGAGAACGGGGCTAAAAATTTGGGGTTTTTGGTAGCTTAAAACGCTTTAAATCGTTTCTGATTCCTTATTATAACAAAAAATAATTTTGCTTAAGATAAAACCTCTTATAAAATGTGACAGGTGTGCCATATTCATCAAAACATCAAAAAAGAGAGCCAACTATTCAGGGAAAAATATTGTTTGGCAAATTGCAAGATAAATAAAAATTAAATATTAGCCAATTTATTTGCATTTCGATAATTTTAGTTTGTTTATAAGCGCAAATTTATTTTTTAATAAAAAAATGGATTTTCCCTTTACTTGGGGGGTCATTTTGAGTGGACTTAGAAACTACTTTCGGCACTCTAAAAAGAACATAAGGTAGCCTTTTTTAATTGCTGGCAGATTTTTTCAAAAGTTTGATTTGCAATATATTAATGAATATGAGAAATATGTAGAATTAGAATATAATTTCAGTATTCAAACTCTAATTAAAGTTTGTTTAAATAGAACAAATTAACATTTAACTTACAGTAGTACCTAATAGAGAGTGCTGATGAGAAATCGTAGCAGATTTGGAAAACGCATCACACTCGGCTTGTATCGGAATTACTTCCCAGCAAAAACTTGGAAGTGATTAGGCATTACAAGTTTCTGACTTTTCAACTACTATTACACACCGCCTGTATTACTTAGCAGTTGTTAGATAATAAAAATTTAGGATAATATTTTCAGTTTGAAAATTTCTTAACTTTTTCTAATATTTTAAGCTAGTTTTAACCAAAGCATCAAAACAAAACTTTAAATGCAACAATTAGTAACTGGAGTCCCCAAGAAAAGGTTATTTTTATGCTAATAGAGTAACAGCTTATGCAAGTCCCTCTTTGTAAGCGAGCATAATAAGTACTTGCCTCCAATGTCATCGTCATGTTAAAATAATTAGTTAAAATGCTAATGAGAAAGAGTTTTTTGGATTTTAGCTAATTACAAAGCAATCTAAGTTTTTGCTGGGTTAATTTTTAAAAAATATCCATTCGCAGCTATCACAATTTTAATGACGAACTTTAAGCAAAATAAATATAAGTATATGATTATAAGATATAGAAAAAGTTCGAATAAATAGCTTTAAAAGGCAAGCCTTCCTGTCTGTATTAAAATTTAACTTCGAAACAAGTGAAAGATATTTACTAGAGAGATAACCAAAACATTTTGGTTAAACAGCCTGCAAGTTGGGAAGTGTTTTTGTTTTGGGAAGAAAAAACCTTGTCTTGTGCTTAAAGTTTTACATTATTTGTTAATTTTTATTTATTGTTGAACTAATTGTTTTTAATACAAATTTTTGATTTCCAGTTTGGCTTTAGTTCATATAATTTCCTTTTTTATTAGAAGAAATTATTATTTTCCGTTAATGTTGAAAGAAACTTTCAATTTGAAAAAAGCAGATTTTTCTACCGCTACTAGCCGAGTAGAATGCATTTTCGAAAGCAGCTACGCAATTTCATCATCAGTACTCTTTGAACGGTAGTAGTGTATATGGTTGTAAACATCACCTATTTAACTTACATGTAACAGAGAAAAGTATACGGTATCAGTGAAAGTTTCTTTCAACATTAACGGAAAATAATAATTTCTTCTAATAAAAAAGGAAATTATATGAACTAAAGCCAAACTGGAAATCAAAAATTTGTATTAAAAACAATTAGTTCAACAATAAATAAAAATTAACATATAACTCACACATGGCACGGTGCAAAATGATCTTTAATAATTTCTATCAATTTGTCGTTGACAATAAAAGAAATTAAAAAGTGATTACCCCTATTGTATGATATACAATAATAAAAAGCGTTTCGTTCCATCTGAGAGATGGACAAATGCTTGTCCGTTAGTCAAGTGTTGCCAAAGAGACTTTTAATGGAAAAAAGCATAGTTTATATGAAAAATAAACTTCGTCCTAACTTACAAAATAAAAACAGGAGGAAAACACTGATACCGTATACTTTTCTCTGTTACATGTAAGTTAAATAGGTGATGTTTACAACCATATACACTACTACCGTTCAAAGAGTACTGATGATGAAATTGCGTAGCTGCTTTCGAAAATGCATTCTACTCGGCTAGTAGCGGTAGAAAAATCTGCTTTTTTCAAATTGAAAGTTTCTTTCAACATTAACGGAAAATAATAATTTCTTCTAATAAAAAAGGAAATTATATGAACTAAAGCCAAACTGGAAATCAAAAATTTGTATTAAAAACAATTAGTTCAACAATAAATAAAAATTAACATATAACTCACACATGGCACGGTGCAAAATGATCTTTAATAATTTCTATCAATTTGTCGTTGACAATAAAAGAAATTAAAAAGTGATTACCCCTATTGTATGATATACAATAATAAAAAGCGTTTCGTTCCATCTGAGAGATGGACAAATGCTTGTCCGTTAGTCAAGTGTTGCCAAAGAGACTTTTAATGGAAAAAAGCATAGTTTATATGAAAAATAAACTTCGTCCTAACTTACAAAATAAAAACAGGAGGAAAACACTGATACCGTATACTTTTCTCTGTTACATGTAAGTTAAATAGGTGATGTTTACAACCATATACACTACTACCGTTCAAAGAGTACTGATGATGAAATTGCGTAGCTGCTTTCGAAAATGCATTCTACTCGGCTAGTAGCGGTAGAAAAATCTGCTTTTTTCAAATTGAAAGTTTCTTTCAACATTAACGGAAAATAATAATTTCTTCTAATAAAAAAGGAAATTATATGAACTAAAGCCAAACTGGAAATCAAAAATTTGTGTTTTCCATTATTTTTATATTCTCTGTAAGACTATTTTCTTTAATTGAACATTAATTTTATGTTGGCTCTAGGGCAAAATTTTTGCAGGAAACTTCTCACGCTTAATACGTTGCTAATGAGACAGTCCCCAAGGGAGACATTAAAAATTAATGTTACACTTAAAAAATTTAGCATTAACTGTTTGCAGTTTATTTATTTAAAAAGTTCTCTATTTGGTTGGTTAACCATTTATCTTTAATTTTGTTATGCCAATAGAAAACATTCTTAACATTAAATATTATTAATGTAAAAAATTAAGGAAGACTTACTTTCTCTTAATTTGCAATCAAGGATAAAAAAGTTAAGATTTAAACAACTTTTAAAAAAATATAAATTGAGGACACTGTAACGGAAATATTTGTTACCGCAATAGATAGAAATGTTAAGCACTGTTGCATTCTTCTCTAAAAACAGAATAGGATTTGCTTCGAAATTAATATTTTAAAAGTTTTCTTAGATTTTTACACAACATTCACTTACATAAAACAAACCATGTTTTTTATTTAAGATGTTAATGAAATTTTAAATTCTTAGAATTTTAATAAAAAATTGTGAAACCAAAACCTTTTGGCAAATACAGCACGTTTGTAGACATATGTACATCATGTTAGTATTTTAAGGTGGTTTAGGACATCATTTAAAACCTTTAAAATTTAAAATTTAATTTTTAAAAATTTATAATATATGAAACTATATGCTAAGACATAAAGTAAATTCTAAACTTTATATTAGGGAAACTGCATTGCAACCGGTGTGACCATTTGTTTCACGTTTTCTATATAAGTCAAATAATACAATATTACAATTTAACAAGTAAGAGTGCTATATTCGGCTGTGCCGAATTTTATATACTCTTCACATTGGTCTTTTAATATACCCAGCCGAGTTATTTTGTACTGCAAATAATATAATACAAATACCTTGTGCAAGCTTTAAAGTCCATAAAAAACTTTAAAAAATTTTAACGTTCGTATGAATAATAGAAATAGAGGAAGAAGGTTTGAGGTCGATAGTTTTAAAAGTTTTCGACATTACAAATATTAAAAGGTTAATTAAAGTTGTTAATTGCTCCTCTCCTACTTTTTTTTCCAAAATGTATGAATTATTTGATTATTACTTTGTGTATAATATTCAAAGTCGATAGCTGTTATAGTTTCCCAGATGTAGCGAATCAAAAATTTCATAAAAATCGTTAATTTGTATGGGAGCTATTCCTTTTTCTGTCCCCAACCAAAAAATTTTTTCTTCAAAGTGTACGTTTTGTTGTCCAATTTTTTTTTGTAGAATATTTAATTTTGATATCTATTGCAGTTTCCAAGATATAACGTATCGAAAATTTTACAAAAATTGTGAATTTGTATGGGAGCTAACCCATATTCACCCCCCACCCAAAAATTTTTTTGACACCATTAACTGATCTGTATCTTTTTATTTGACTCCGTAAACTTGATTTCAACAGACGGACAGACGGACAGACAGACAGACAGACAGACAGACAAACAGACAGACAGACAGACAGACAGACAGACGGACAGACGGACAGACGGACAGACAGACAGACAGACAGACAGACAGACAGACAGACAGACAGACAGACAGACGGACAGACAGACATCGTTAAATCGGCTTCCCTATCTATAAGGATCCAGAATATATATACTTTATGGGGTCGCAAATGGATAATAAAGAAATTACAAACGGAATGACAAACTGATATATACCCTTATCACTGTGTGAAGGGTATAAAAAGGCTATGATTTCGAAACCTTTAAAACGGTTATCTGTAAGGAAACACTGGAGGAACACAATTTCTACTATTAATGACTCCTTGAAGACTGTGAAGGTTGTGACCTTTACAAATTTGAATTTTATAGAATTTTGACTTCAGGATGGTGTTGTGTAAAATATTCTTTCAAAAAAACTGGAAGTTTAAAATGTTTTAGTAATTTAAAGTGTATTTAGTCATATCTGGTATATTACTTTTACAAAAAAAAACATTTTTTCCTAAGAAAACACATGTAAAAAAGAGCAATTTATGAAGTGTTTGATTATTTCGAACTCATTACAAACAAGTTAAAAAAATATTATTTTAATATTGAGCCTTTGGCAAACTAACAAAAAATATTCATGTTTGAAAGCTAAGTAGTTAGTATTAGTCCAGACAGCATCAGACTAATCCTAAGTTCCAAAATTAATGAATAAAATAATTCTTAATGTTTTGTCAAATGGCAACGTTATTCTTTCTCTACAAACGAATGTGTCCCCTATGTTGTATGATGCTCCGAGCGAGCGTAATTGGATGTGCTTCCAACATATTTAAATACTTGTTGACATAGTTAAGTATTTCACATTTAATTAGCAGAACTTGTAGATCTTTCTTTTAATATACCAAGGAGCACCAGTTATAACTCTTAAGATTTTGTTTTGATGCCATTGAATTTTCTCTATGTTGGAAGTAAAAGCAGTGTCCCATAATTGTATGCCATAGCAACAAGTTAGTTTCAAAATTAAGTTGAAGACTATAAGTATACAATCGAGACGTAAAACATAGCCTCTACCAATAAGATAATGAATTTTAACAGTTTTAAGTTTCATTTGTGTCACCTTTGCATCTATATGTAACGTCCACCTAAAACGATGATCTAGGTTAATGTCAAGGAATTTTATCACAAATTTTGGAGGAAAATATGGTTATTAATAAGTATAAGGGAGAACGCCTTTTTTCGTATATGTAAAGTTACGTTGAGAGAATTTTTAATAATTTATTTTATTCCACATAACTTTCCTAGTTTTCTTCTTTCTACTATGTAATGCTGCAATTCGTTAAAGGCCCCTTAAAGGTCCTTATCAGCAAAAGTAGACATATGTGCAACACTGTTTGTAGACATGCCTGCTCTGAACAGCAAATTAAAAATCAGTCTTAAGATTCTCCCTTGAAGTATGGCTTAGGGCGACTTAATTTTTTAAGATTTAGGACTCTCCCTGGCAAGTTTAGTTTTAGTTCGTTTAACAGGTCTTCATGCCACACCTTTTTGTAAACCTTAAAATCATCAATAAAATGTGCGGAGCAGTCCTTGTTTTCCTCAAAGGACTTTCCTATAACCCAATACAATATGTGAGTCTATTTGCAAACTTAAGCAACTTTCAAAGCAATTCGGATGTAAGTTGCAACGGATTTATAGGACTGTAAGACACCACATTCGAAGAATATTTTCGTGGCTTAAAATTATCGTTATTAAAGGTATTTTCCATAGTGAAGGGAAATGCTCAAGATGTAGTATGTCTTTAAAGTTTAAAATAACTATTTTTCATATTTTTTTAAGGAAAAGGCAGCTCTAAAAACATTTTGCCAAGAGCTTTTTTAGCATTTAAGTAACTGCGAACTTATCTCCATAGGACGTCTGGCAACAACAGGCGGTCAGGTCAGCACAGAGAATAACTCGTATGACGAGTGGAGTCTAGATCTCCTGAGTGTTCCTTAATGGATTGAATTCCGTGTACATGCAGATGGTTTTTTTAGATTATTTGTATTTTTTTCACCTAAGTTTAAGGATTGAGCCATTTTTTATTTTACAATTCTCTTGAAGCTCTTTTTTACGTTTTTATAAAAGCTGCTAGGCATCGGCAGAAAAAAATCTCTTGTACTTAGTTTGGCGTAGGTTAAAGAACCATAATCAATGTAAACCAAATTTTTATATTTTGGCGTAAGTTTATCGATATTAAATTAGAAAAACCTTACTTTACCCCACTTTTGGCCTTTTTCGGTGAAATTGACTCTCAGCAGCTAAAAACAAAGGGCCCCTTTTCCTAAATAAATTAAAGTCGTTTATAGCTTTTACTTAAAAAGTTCTTTAAAACCTTTAAATATTGGCATTGTAAATGGAATTTCTTAAATATATTCTTTAACAATTTTAAATTTTAAACAAATTGTTATTTTTTCTTTTTTTTATAAAATCCCAAGTTACATTAAGTCCCTGCTATTGAAAAGACAATTAAAAACTCAATATTTTTTTTTTTAAACTACCAAGCCACGTAGACAATAGTTATGTCCCCAAACACAAGAGTATAGAGAAAATGTATACATTGTTAATTTCCTTTTGTTATTTTAATCTTTTTTAAGGTTTCTTTCTCATACTTGCACTCTATAAACAAGCATATAACTTTCAATACAAACAAGATAGGGCACATGCTTTTACATACACACACATACATAAATAAGTTAACATCAAGTATTTTCTATACATTAGGGTGATTTTAAAGCAGTATAAAAACAGGACAATGGCAGAACAAGAATAGTGAAAACACTTTAATATTAAACTTTTTCGATGAAAGGGTTAAATAGGGTTAAAAAACTCTCAGTCATTTTAAATTTTTTAGAATTGTTTTGAACTAATTTCCTGTTTAAATGGGCACTAGATGAAAAACTATCATATTAACTACTTGAATTAAGGGTTGACTTAAAAACATTGTCATGAAAATTTAAATATTTAGCCTTGTTGTATGTGTCATCAAATGTTTTAATCAACATTGCATCTGGTAAAAGTTTGTACATGCCCACTAACGCATCGATTCATAAGTGTCATACAAATTATAGATCTAAGTCTCGATTAACCTCTTCTAGGCATAGAATAATTCACCTTTTACAATAGTGTGGATATATCAAAATATGCATGAACTTCTTATTGCCCTTCAGTTATGTTACTGCTTTACACAGTTGGCTTATATCTCATCAAGCAAAGTGATATTCTAACACTTTGTGTGAATTTCACCGAAACTTAGTTAGAGTAGCTCTTTTCTCCCTCTTAGCTACAATTTGAATGAAGTATTGAAAAATTAAATTTTTTTTTCATATTGTCCTTGTCAAGTATAATCCAGTATGTACATCCGAACATACAATAGAAAAGTTACAAACTTTAGCTGCAGATACCTTGGTATACTTTTGTATAGAATTAAAAGGGGTAAAAATGTTACCGAATTATTGTTACCATGCACATGTGTTATCATTTTAAGGTAGTTTTGTTTAGAAGACAGATATACACAGACACATACATACGTATGTATTTATGCATTATTAAACACACAAAAGTTTATTCTTTCTGGCACAGGTGTACACAGATGTATTGCTATGTAGGACAGCACATATAAGAAAATTTACACAAATATAGCTTATTTGCATACTGTACTTATATAAGATTGAAACACATGAAATGGAAGAAAAAAAAATGCCGTTAGCCGGTAAAAATAGTTAATTGTTGAAAGGATTTTGAAAAACAAATAAGTAAGGGTGCTTTGTCCGTTGGGGCCAAATTTTGCTCCCTGCTCTTGTTAAAAAAAATCTCCCAGTCAAGGTCCCCGTCTTTTAAGTATCCGTACCAAGTTTTGGGCATGGGGTTTTCGTTTTTTCTCGGCCTGTATTAATACGATTTTTTGATTTATTTGCGATTGTCTCAGAATACTTCTGATAATTCGATACCAATGCCTCATTTGTAGTAGCTTACTTGACTCCGGAAACTTGATTTCAACAAACACACATAGCCGCACAGAAAAACGTGGCTTTATCGATGCAAGTATCAAGTGAATATTGTACTACAAACGAATTTACAAACTGATATACATATATCTTTATGTTTCGCTTGAAAAGCAATTGACATCTAGTTCCTCCCTTAAGTGCTTGCACAAACAAAATGTCATTGGGATAAAATCACAGAAATATCACTCTTTAAGATCAGACTGTAAATGTAAAAGATGTTACGAAAAACATAAAAAATGGAACCCTGCATTAATAAAAAAAACCTTTAAGGTGTTCTAATGAAGACATCAAAATAAAATTTGGAGAGCTTTTATTATCTAGCATTAGGTAAGTACATTAAAGTACCACCAACTGATATCTGTAGTTGGAAAAATAATGAAGATCTTGGTAAAAAACACTAGATAGATATAAAAAAGAAATCTAGAATGGCGCCGTTCTTTTGTACAAGGTGGCCCAAAAGAAATCACCATATTGGGAGATGCTCTTACTTTTGCAAATGGTGGCCAAGGTCCAATCTGTTTTGACATTTTTAAACTAGACAGATGTTAAATACAAGCCACGTACCGATACACTTCCCAAGAAGGCGAAAAAACTGTGTCTACTTTTTTGCGTTAAAACTCGTCTGTGGTGTTGGCGCAGCACGAATTCCTTTGTCGAATACTTTGTCGTCCGGAACCCAATTCCGCAAACCCTGGCAACTATTCTTAAAGAGTATGAGACCACACAATATCGGCGCTTTGTCGCGAGGATGTGGAACTGTCCTCATAAACATCGACCAGACGCCGTGCCTCCCAATTAGCCATCAGCCGGTTGTCCCTAAGGCGAGTTTTGATCAAAAACCTGCACATGTTTCCGTACATAGTCCAGTCCTTGCATCCACTGCTAGCTGTCGACCACCAAACCTACGCCCAAGCCATCCTAAATCTTGAGGCCGAAGTGGATGATTTTTCGACCAAGTCATTATGAGCGATGAGGCTTATATTCACCTTAGCAGGTACGTGAACAAGCAAAACTATAGCCTTTGGGGCACAGAAAATTTACGAGTGATGCACGAGGGGCCATTTAAACTGCTCAAAGTAACTGCAGGGTTCGCTGTTCAATAATCTGTCGCCTTAAGTTCTCGCCGAAGTAATGAAAAATTCCATAAAACAAGTCTGTGTAGCAATCATTTGTGACGGCGCCCATTTGACCAATATCATCTTCTCGACTTGACCATCAAAATTCTAGCGGTTCAAATAAACAGAATCAAATTTTTTCACTTAGAAAAAAAAGAAAGCCAAGCAACAACGGCTGACTCCTTTTGATCCACCTTGTACATAAATACAAGGATATACACAAGCCATAGGTAAATATCTTTACAGATTCGAAACCTGTTTTTCCTTATAGAGTTTTATTTTCAAAATCACACTTAGTTTTTTGTAAAATAAACTTTTCGTTTGTAAAATATTTTTTTTATTATTTCATGGTTTGTGTAAAATATATAAAAATTTTCCATTTAAAAATAAAATTGCTGTTGGCGTTAAAATTAGCACATTGAAAAAAAAAAATAAAAAAAATATTTAAACATTATTTTTTCAATCAACAAAAATTAAATAAAAGCGCCATTAAATGGAATTTAAAAAAAATTATAATATGAATTTTAAATAGAATTACCAATAATTATACTTTTTAATTATTTTGATATTTTAAAACAGCCATTTTACCGCCATTTTAAAATTTTTGGATTCAAATAATATTTTTATTTAAATTTAAAAATAGGTAAATTAACAGAAAGAAGTTATCTTATGTATGGTATGTCTATGAACACATTTATTTTTATATTTCCACGAACAAAAACAACAATTTATTTGATTGCTCATATACACTTATACATACACATACAGACATACATACATATGTTTGTATATACGACCAAAGTGGCAACATATTCAAGTAAGTGAATGCAATGTTTGCATTTACATATACAATAGTTCAACATTTTGGACAAGCATGTGTTGTGTTATTTGCAAATCGGATTAGGTGTCACCTTTAAAAGCATATATATATGTATATACCGTCCTTTTATTTTTATGAAAGTCTTTTCCATAAAAAACACATTTTAAAGTAGAAAGATTGTTTTCAGTTTGCATCTTATCTTTTCATACACATTCTTTTGTTACGTTGAAAATTCATTGCAAATACAAGTTTAATAAAAACCTTAAAATAAAGCTTACCAGGCATTTTTTTGTAATTTAAAACTAAAATTGAATTTAAAAATTTTAAAATTTTTTTTACTAAAGGGTTAGTACGCGTTAGTGCTAATATATGAACCGTTAAAAAAACATTATTCATCAATTAGAACTTATTCGTCATAATAATGTCTGCCTGACTGGGCGGTTACTTATCTAATTATTTTAACTCAACTTTGCATTTATGAAAATAATTTATTAAAATTTAATAAAAAATAAATTATGTAGCACAGAGACAAAGCTTTTACACATTACTTTTATATTTATATACAGGGTGTTCGCTGACAAGGTTAACTAATTTATTTTGCCGCCATTTTGGTAAACATTAGCCTTGACAGTTAATATTTGGCAGTCGTAAAGTAAAGACGCGGCAAACTTATTATGGAAAGATATTTGCCAAGCCAACGTGTTTGAATCGTTAACTCATTTTATTAAAATAAATCATTGATTACTGTGACAATGAGAAATTTACGTAATTTTAGGGAGAAGCACCATTTATCGTGCAGTAAATTATTTCAAAGATAGAGGGGCTGCAGCTTATAGGCCCAAGCATCAACTACAACGTGCTGCAAGAGCGGCTTAAAACATTACTGCTGCTCAAAAACGGTAGGTAAGGAGGATTCATTGGTCCTAACTTTTTTAAGCTGAAAAATGTGTAACAGTTACTCAATAGGGAGCGATATCGTGATACGATTGAAAACTTTCTAATGTTACAACCACATGCATTGGGCTTCGGTAACATGTGGTATCAACATGACGGTGCCACATCGCATACACCTAGGTTTACAATGGAGTTACTGCAAGTCCCTTTTCTAAAACAAGTTATTTTAAGGAATGGTGATGTTTGTAAGTAAAATGAACTTTGTTTCATATTATTGGTGAACAAAAATTTATTATTGACCATTTTGATCACATCTTTGCTTATATATTAAGAAGTCACTGAAAGAACATAACTTCTGCTCACATTGACCACTTTAAGTGTTTAATGGTTTTGATTTTACAAATTTAAATTAAAGGTAATTTTAAATTAAGGATTGGGTTTCTAAAAGATGTCTTGATAACGGACGTAATTGTTTTATCTTCGCGGAAATAAAAAGTGCAATTGTATTATATTCATTATTTCCACAGAAAATAATTTTTGCTAAAAAAAATACCTTTAAAAAATTATGACGGTCAGAAAGAAGAACGATTATTCAAAGTGACCGAATTTTAAAATCTTACAAAAGTAGCAAAAATAAAACATGGACCAATTTGTTTATTTCAATCACTTTTATAATCTTTAAAATTTTAATAAAGAAAAGTAAGAAGTAAGTAAGTAAGAATTATTTAATTTTTTTCGCCTTAAATAATAGCAAAATGATTTGGGGCATTATTACGTAGAACGCAGCCCAAAAATAGAAAAAAAAAAAATTTTAATTTTTCAATACATTTTGTTTTCGGAGTTATGTTTTAAAAAACAAGAATGCAACTTTTTATTATATAAACGCATTTTCCCTATTATGATTTCATATTTTTATGATTTTTGGCAGGTTGGTACTTGCTTGTACCACTTAACATCCCATGTATTTTAAAGGTTTATTAGCACCCCCTTAGCTACCAATTAAAAATTTATCTTATAGCCTACTTCAATCAAAATTTTTATTTATGAATAACAACTAGGAAGTTCTATTGAAAGGTTAAAAACATGGATATTAAAGAGCTTAATATCCCTAGTAAATCCTAAGAAAGATACCATTTTAAAAACTCTATTCAGTTTATACACCCAAAAATCATTACAGTCACTGACTGTAAATTATTAAAGAAAGTATCTGGAAAATTACTTTTATTTTCAGAAACAATTAAATTATAATAAAAAATATTTTTTAATTGATTTAGGAAGTTATTTATAACACCAGCTACATTTAAATATTAATTTTCATTTGAAGTGTTTTTTTTTTAATAAAACGTCAAACGACTATTATGGGAAGACAACAACAAAATTATATCCAGCTCTGTTAGTATTTTTTTCTGCAACCTTTTTTTATACAGTAAAGATTTAAAAAGAAAATAAATAGTTGATTTTTTTTGCATTTTTCGATGTTTTCTTTGCAAATAATAAGATCAATAAGCCCAATTCTACTTGCAAAATAGAAATTTCGTATTCCTTTCTGGATAACACGTAAGTTTAAAAAGTGTTGCAAGGAGCCAAACAATTTTTATTGCCCTTTAAGGAGTGCTGTTGTTAAAAACCTGCATTCTCCTGGGCTGGTATTGGTAAAAATGATTGGCCTTTTAAATGGGCTACTGTCAATTAATATTATTTAAAAATATTAATTTATTTGAATCAAAATAAATCAAATTAAAAATTATCTGAAATCAAAATAAGGAGAACATTTTTATTATTTTAATTAATTTTCGATTGTTTAAAGTATCATTTTTAATTGATTATAATTTAACAATTTTGGGGTGTATAATAGCTTAAAAATGGCAATTTCGATAAGGTTTTTAGTTTTGGACCTTCGATCTTTTGGTTAATTTTAAAATCTTGAACAGCCCTTTTGCTTAACTTGGTCAAATGAAATGAAAGCTCTTGAAAATTCTTTTGACATATTTAATTACTTTAACGACAAATGAAATGTAAAAGGAATCACACAATGGCTCATCATTTTAGAGACCATCAAGATTTATTTCATTAATTTTTTAATATGTTACTATTTTTGCTTTCCCTACTATAATATATGCTTACTTCGCAGATGTGTTTTGCTCAATATAAAAATCCTTGAGAACATCGAAATATATTTAGGATATCTCTTTATAGTATACCCTATGTACATTTTAATTTCTTGAATATTTTATTGCTTTATTTAAATAAAGCTAAGAACAGTTTAAAGATAAATATATTTTGATTTTTTTTCTTTAGCAGACAAGAAATTAAGATTTGAAGAAATAAAAAAAATACAGATGAAAATGAGATAAAAGGTTCATGGCCCTTTTTAAGGACGATAATATACAAGTGCCTAAAATATTTATTCTTTTTCTTGAAAGATAATCCAAAAAAAAATTTTTTTTTGGAAACAGGTTCGCATGTTTAATATGTTTTAATAGGATGGCTTTGTATGCTTTAAAAGGGGAATGCTTAAATACAATTAACCTTAAAATATCATCCAATTTAGCTTTCATTTTATTTGTAATTGTTAAAATGTTGCTCGTTTTGTATACGTGTAAGTATGTGTGTTTGTATGTGTGAACATATACATATTTGTTATGCTATGCTGTGCGATAAGTACGTGTCATCTAGTTTGGTTTTTTTGTATTTTAGGTTTTTATTTAAAAGCAAAAATTTCGTCGTCACACTCTAAGCAGTAGGGTTATGATTTATAAAATCCGTTTTGTTTAAGCAACGAGCTCTGAATTTTAAATGAGTTTATTTTAGAGGAGACATTATTTACATATTTAAGGAGGAAAGCTATTAACATAAATTTTCTTTTAAGCAAGTTACTTACACAACAGCATACCGATTTTGGTTTAATAAAATTTAACTCTTGACTTTTCTTGTTTGTAACGAAAACTTTTGAGTTTTAAATGTGTAAAAAGCGTTTAAAATATTTCAAATTTTAATTTAAATCAAAAATTCTTCGTCTTAATTATATTTCCAGTGCTTCAAATTCGTCATACATATTTTATGAGCATTTAGTCTTGCGTTTAGTGGTTGTAATGTATAGTTGTGTAAAAGGGTTTATATTACAAATGTATTCCATACCATACATTAACACATTTTATGAAATTAAAACTTTGAAAAGTGTTTGTAAGTTTACCTTTAATTGCAAGTTTTATTAAACTTGTGTTTACCTTTTGAAACTTTGAAAATAAAACATTTACGTTGGCAATGACGAACAAATTCAAGTTTGCTTTTTGAGAAACTTTCTGTGTATAAAGACAAAACATTAGGTCAGTAGGTGCATTGTTGAATAAGTTTAAATATAATCAATTAAAATCCTTAAACATGCATAATGTATGTTTTTTACATATTTTTATTAAGAACACTTTTAAAGATACTTTTTAAGTTATTTTTATAGGATGCCGGGTGTCAGATTTATATGAAAGCGTAATCATTGACAAAAAGCATTGAACGATAGAGTGAAAATGCGGATTTTATTTTTTAAAGGGTATGTCATTCAGATGCCCTCCGTCGAGTCTAACACACTGGTTTAAATGGAGCCTTGTGCTCTACGCCACACGCTGTAGTAAACTTGTTTTAATTGACCTGATTCCTTGACGAAAATTTTCCTTAAAAGCCATAAGAGTTTAAAGATTGTCATTACCTTTTTAAGGTAGCCCCATAAAAATGCCATGGGAGCTAGATCAAGCAACCTCGGTGGCCATGGAATGTCCCCAAAATAACTGATAAGTTTTAGGCGAAAATTGTCCTGAATTAAAATCCATCGAAACTCTGGCTATGTGTACAGTCGCGCCATCTTGTTGAAGCCACACGTGTGAAGAGTACGATGGATCAGCTTGCAGGTAAAAAAAAAAAAGAATTTTTTAAGCATGCGTCCACAATTTTCACCATTGATATCCGTCGCTTGGCCTCGAGAATTTTCGAAAAAGTTAGCTCATGCATGGATAAGGCACACCAAACAGTTATCTTGGGGATATGCAATGGTTTTTGGTATTTCAACCAAGGGTTACGCGTTCTTGGAGTAGCACCTGTTTTGCTTTTTGACGTGGCCATTTAAGTGAGCCTCGTTGCTCCAAAAAATGAAATTTACAGAGCGAAAATGCTTCAACATTGTTTCAGAAAATTTTTTGCTTAAACCACGTTCATTTTCTTCCAGTTCTTGAACGATTTGAATTTTAGAAGGATGAAACCTCACATAATTTTGTTTTAAATTTCATGAGTAATCGATTTTTAAAAGTCCCAGTAAGCCTGCTCTTTTCCGTATTAAAAGTGACGGATATTCACGTAATGATTTCAGAAGTCCTTGAAGATCGATTGGGGCTTGGCCATGTGACATTTATAGAAAAAACAGTTGCGCGGATTTTTACACCAACTATTGAGTGAAACCTTCATTTAGTCCATCACGTATTCACCGAATACCGAATTTTGAACCAAATTGTAGATGAGAAACTACGCAAAAATCATCGCTTTTTAAAAATGTCTTCACAGCGAAAACGCGATTCTCACTGGTTCACTGCGACATCATGACTGACAAATGCACACAATCGACAATTCCCATGACTCCACCCTCCCACCGCACCGTTTATTACTTTTTGAAATACTATGATGAAATATGTGTCACCACGTTTTATTAGCAGTGAAGAGCTTTTAAAAAAAAATATTTAAAACTTTAAATACAAACCTAAAAAATTCTTTCGCATTGATTTTGCTCACAAAAGATGTTAACAAATAATTGCAAAACTCAAGCTCAAAAAAATTTTATCAGCAAAATGATCCCTTAAAAAAATTTAAAGACAATAATATACCTTCAAGTGAAATCACCATAATTTTATTTGTGTGGAAATAAAAAATTTTTAATAACTTTTATAGGTAAAGCAAAAAACATTAATGTTTGATATTACATTTTCTTTTACAGATAAGTTTATTTACCAGACAGATAATCGCCTTTTAGTTATTAAAATTATGCTTTAAGCTAAGGTATCTGATAAGCCAAACATATTTTATTTAAGTTAACAAATTAAATGCAAAGTTAATATACATTTAAATTTGCCCTTCTTGTTAAAATAAATGTAAGCAAACAAATAAAAGCACGGGTATTACACTGATATTTCCGTACTTTAAAAAAATGTTTAAACATATTCTAAAAGCAATTTATAATAATGGCTATTTCCCGTTTACAAAATATTTAAGAAAGATATGCTTCTTAAGGCACTTAGTTATACTTGGCTTAAAGATTACAGTTTGTAAAGGCCTTCAATGTATTCTTTTGTAATTTTTTCCACAGAAAAACAATGTAATAAATAAAGTGCAATTTCCGTTGCGTTCCCTTTGTTTTGCAAAGCTTATAAGATGAAACACAAAGGACTATTTTGTATGTGTCTTATTTTATACGCATGATTTCTTCAGTTATATACTCAATACATACCTATATATGCTTGGCTATTGGCGTCTAATATCCGTCTCACAACCCTAACTGGAAAAAAGTATGGACACGTAAATAAAGTAAGCAGTGACCAGATGAGATGTTGTACAAATACAAACGAAATATTATTTTAAAATAAATCGTGATAAAAGATTTTGCTTTTTTTAATTTCTTATAACTAAGAACTTTTTCTATTAATTTGCTTTCTTTAAAGAGACTGTGTTAAAAATTTTGGTTCTACGGTTCTTTTCTCCACTGCCCATTAGGTAATTTAACAATTTTTTTTTAGCAAAAATAAATATTTTGAATATAAAATAATGACAGTTTCGTTGCCAGAATTCAAATAAGAAAATATAAAAATAAAAAACTTAGTACCTTATGTTTGTCTAAGCAAGGAATGTGCCGACCAGTGGGTTGACAAAGTTGTACTACATTAGCAATAAATTTAATGCAGCATATCTCTGTAACATTATCTTTAGTTTCGAAAGGTTTTTAAGAAAATTTTAAAACATACTTTAAATCATTAAGAAATATGTTGAAGCAATCTGTTACGGTTCACTTCTTCATGGTTATGTTGACCCGGCTCTGAGTTATGATCGTAAAAAGGGACCGACAGAACTATTTCATATATTGAAGTTAAAAAACACACGACAACTAACTAACGATACAAAAAAAATATTGGAGATTGGATGTTCATCTCCATCTTTACCCACCCTTCCTGGTCACTCTGGAGGCATTTCAATAATGACCCCACTTGATACACTAACTTACCACTTCACCAATCTTAACTACTGATTGCGCTTTTTCTTTTCCCCCCAATAAAAACAAATTACTTACACATATTAATGTTCAAAAATTACTTAAAACTACATTTTTTTAAATATTTTAGTAGTAAAAGAATAAAAAAATGATGCATAGTTTTGTTAATTTTTTTTTTTTTTTTTGCAAAAAAAAATACTTAAGATTTTAATATAACCGTAAATATATTTTTTTCTAAAAATAATTAACAACATTGTTGCCAAATTTTGGCAGTTTTGAAACGAACAAAAACATAGATTGTGAAGTATTTCGCTGATTTCTGAGAAATATGTATGTTGTTTTGCCCGAGTACCCTTCGAAAACATAGCAAACTTGCTATGAAAAATCAAAAGTGGCAAAACAAATTAGTCCCTGACAAAATGAAAAAAAGCAGTGCTTACTAGTTTATGTTGATTTCTTTGGCTCGAAAGCAATAAGTTATAACAAGTGAAATGAGTTAAATATCTACTAAATCGTTCTAGCCAAATTACCTACTGTGCAATGTAAACTAAAAGATTGAGATTAATTTAAATGTTGTTGAAGTTTTGCCAAAACATTTAATATAACTATTGTAATAACTTGTGTTTAAAAAAAGATCAATATGATATTATTTATTTTCTTTTTTTTTGTTGAATACTAGTTTAAAAAAGGAAGCAAGCACAAACAACTCATATGTATTTAAAAGAAAAACAGATAAAACATAATTATTACAAGTTTCGATATCACTTTAGTAAAAACAAACTGGATTTCTAAAACATATTTTTATATGTTATACAACGATTAAAAAGTAAGCTGGGGGCACGTGGTTGGTTTTTACAGGCACATTTGATATTCAATATACTTTTATCTGAAGTACGAAAAAGTTAGAAAAATACAAATATTAGATGCACATTAAAATATGTATAAAACTAAAAAAAAATATATATAAAACTCTTCGTTTTGAATAAAGCTCTGTTATTCGATGAAATTAGTTTTCCTTTTTTGATTTATCTCAATTTTGCTTATATAAATCTTTTTTTTTTATCCCAATTTTGCTTAAATTAATCTTTTTAAGCTTACACCAAGAAAGCAGAAAATTCGTTTTTGGTTTAAAAAATTTTAAAATAACTGCATTTCTGACACCACTACGTTTTGATTTAACTAAGGATTATTTGTTTATTTTCGGTGTGTAATGATATAGTTCTTCAATATACAAAAAATAATTAAACATTTTTTCTTTTGCCCACCTCCTCAATTGTAAATTGTCCTCAATTTCTCAATAATGGCAAAACAGTACCGCATATATAAAAAGCTATTTTTATACCCTTCACATAGTGATAGGGTATATATCACTTTGTCATTCCGTTTGTAATTTCTTTATTATTCATTTGCGACCCCATAAAGTATATATATTCTGGATCCTTATAGATAGGGAAGCCGATTTAGCGTTGTCCGTCTGTCCGTCTGTCCGTCTGTCCGTCTGTCCGTCTGTTGAAATCAAGTTTCCGGAGTCAAATAAAAAGATACAGACCAGTTAGTGGTGTCAAACGATCACAAATATCCCGCTAACAATCGCTATTTAAAATCAGCAAAATCGGTTCACAATTGACCGAGATATAAGCGAAAACCCAGAGTAACCCATTTTTTTTAGGACAAAATCGGTGCATATATCCCTATATATCTCAGTAAGTATAGTCACTCTTTCCACAAAACTTGGCACGGATACTCCTAAAGAAGGGACCTGAATATTATAAAAATTTTTTTCAGATAGGACCAGGGGAAGGGGTATTTTTCCTACAATTGCACAAATGTGGTGAAATATTTTATGCGCTATATCTCGTAAACTATAACAGCTATCGACTTAAAATGTTCTACAAAAAGTAATTGTACGCAAAGATCTACACTTTAAAGAAAAAATTTTTTGGGTGGGGGCAAAAAAAGGGGTAGCTCCCATACAAATCGACAATTATTATCAAATATTCGATACGCTATATCTCGGAAACTATGACAGATATCGAAATGCAATGTTCTACAAAAAGTAATTGCACGCAAAGGGCTACGCCTTGAAGAAAAAATTTTTTGGGTGGGGGCAAAAAAAGGGGTAGCTCCCATACAAATCGACAATTATTATCAAATATTCGATACGCTATATCTCGGAAAGTATAACAGATATCGAAATGAAATGTTCTACAAAAAGTAATTGCTCGCAAAGGGCTACGCCTTAAAGAAAAAAATTTTTTGGGTGGGGGCAAAAAAAGGGGTAGCTCCCATACAAATCGACAATTATTATCAAATATTCGATACGCTATATCTCGGAAAGTATAACAGATATCGAAATGAAATGTTCTACAAAAAGTAATTGCCCGCAAAGGGCTACGCCATAAAGAAAAAATTTTTTGGGTGGGGGCAAAAAAAGGGGTAGCTCCCATACAAATCGACAATTATTATCAAATATTCGATACGCTATATCTCGGAAACTATAACAGATATCGAAATAAAATATTCTACAAAAAGTAATTGCCCGCAAAGGACTACGCCTTAAAGGAAAAATTTTTTGGGTGGGGGCAAAAAAAGGGGTAGCTCCCATACAAATCGACAATTATTATCAAATATTCGATACGCTATATCTCGGAAACTATAACAGATATCGAAATGAAATGTTCTACAAAAAGTAATTGCCCGCAAAGGGCTACGCCATAAAGAAAAAATTTTTTGGGTGGGGGCAAAAAAAGGGGTAGCTCCCATACAAATCGACAATTATTATCAAATATTCGATACGCTATATCTCGGAAACTATAACAGATATCGAAATGAAATGTTCTACAAAAAGTAATTGCACGCAAAGGGCTACGCCATAAAGAAAAAATTTTTTGGGTGGGGGCAAAAAAGGGGTAGCTCCCATACAAATCGACAATTATTATCAAATATTCGATACGCTATATCTCGGAAAGTATAACAGATATCGAAATGAAATGTTCTACAAAAAGTAATTGCCCGCAAAGGGCTACGCCATAAAGAAAAAATTTTTTGGGTGGGGGCAAAAAAAGGGGTAGCTCCCATACAAATCGACAATTATTATCAAATATTCGATACGCTATATCTCGGAAAGTATAACAGATATCGAAATGAAATGTTCTACAAAAAGTAATTGCCCGCAAAGGGCTACGCCATAAAGAAAAAATTTTTTGGGTGGGGGCAAAAAAAGGGGTAGCTCCCATACAAATCGACAATTATTATCAAATATTCGATACGCTATATCTCGGAAACTATAACAGATATCGAAATGAAATGTTCTACAAAAAGTAATTGCACGCAAAGGGCTACGCCATAAAGAAAAAATTTTTTGGGTGGGGGCAAAAAAGGGGTAGCTCCCATACAAATCGACAATTATTATCAAATATTCGATACGCTATATCTCGGAAAGTATAACAGATATCGAAATGAAATGTTCTACAAAAAGTAATTGCCCGCAAAGGGCTACGCCATAAATAAAAAATTTTTTGGGTGGGGGCAAAAAAAGGGGTAGCTCCCATACAAATCGACAATTATTATCAAATATTCGATACGCTATATCTCGGAAAGTATAACAGATATCGAAATGAAATGTTCTACAAAAAGTAATTGCCCGCAAAGGGCTACGCCATAAAGAAAAAATTTTTTGGGTGGGGGCAAAAAAAGGGGTAGCTCCCATACAAATCAACAATTATTATCAAATATTCGATACGCTATATCTTGGAAACTATAACAGATATCGAAATGAAATGTTCTACAAAAAGTAATTGGGCCATAAGGGCTACGCTTTAAAGAAAAATTTTTTTGAGTGGGGGCAAAAAAAGGGGTAGCTCCCATACAAATCGACAACTATTATAAAATATTCGATACGCTATATCTCGGAAACTATAACAGCTATCGACTTCGAATATTCTACAAAAAGGAATAATCAAATAATTCATACATTTTGGAGAAAAAGTTGGAGAAGAGCAGGGGGACTAGACATTTAACAAGTTTTATTAACCTTCAAATATGAATAATGTCGAAAACTTTTAAAACTCTCGACCTCAAATCTTCTTCATCTATTTCTATTATTCATACGAACGTTAAAATTTTGTTATTTTTTCTTTAAAACTCGCACAATGTTTTTTATTATATTATTTGCAGTACAAAATTACTCGGCTGGGTATATTTAAAGACCAATGTGAAGGGTATATAAGATTCGGCACAGCCGAATATAGCGCTCTTACTTGTTTTAAATCAATTGGCCTTAATTTCATATTTCTAGAATAAGTCCTTTTGTAATACCAGTTTCGATGAGAATACTTTACTTATAATTTGTAATTCCGACTTTTTATACCTTATGTCAACAGCAAAATACCCAGGTACGAAAGTGGCAATTGAATTAATAATTAATGCCATCATATTCTTACCAGAAGCAGTTTCAGATGAAGGTAGATAATTTTTATTAAAATAATACTTTTTAATTTTTTTAGCTATACCTTCCCCCTAAAATTTTAAAAGGTGTAGGATTGTTGAGTAATGCAATAAAATTTTTAGAACATAATTTTTAAAAATGTTGATCTATATTTTAAATCAAAACAAATCGCTTAAATATATAAGAAAATTACTTTGAACTGCATTTAATATATGTATTTGATACAAAAGCTGAAACAGTCAACCTTAAAAAACACAATCACTGCCTACTGCATCACCGCAAAATATTGCATTATTATTAGATTTGTGGCAAAGATTTGTAAGAAAAGAATAAAAACCAAATAAATTTTAAAAAAATCTAAAAAGTTCTCTCATTTGTATGCTTTGAAATTTAGTTTCAAGGATATATGTTTATATATGTAAACAGTAATTACACCAAGGCTCCCTCCCACACAAGCTCGGAAACACTTTAACTTTGCATCCACAACTCAATTTCAATGACTGAATCTATAAAAAGAAACATGATTTAAAATTTTTATTTAAATAAATAAAGACAACGAAGAAAAGAAAGCATTAAATAAGTTCATATGAATGTGTTAGCGAATCTATTTCAGAGGCACTGATACAGACGCTTATATGTTTGTATTCGAAAATGAATTTACCCATTTGACCAATTAACTGTAGATGACTTTATCTTTAAAGCTATCTTCCCCAAAATTTCAAACTTGCTGCAAATGGAATTTATTGCTTATATTTTCTTGAAAATAAATGCATAAAAATCTTAGTTAACGCCCTAATTTAACTGACAGAGCTAATATGTTTGAAGATTTTAAAAATTTAAGTTTTACGGTAATTTGTTTTAAAAATTTACTCAACGTGTCCTTATTAATATAAAATGTTTTGCAAGCATGGCCAATGGCAAGCATATAAACTTCGTTGTGTTTGATTATTTTCTTTTTTTAAATTTGTCTACTAAATGAGATTTGTTTCCTTAGAAAGCCATTTAAATAACGTATGCTAGGAATAAAAAATAAAAAGGAAACGAAAAACTCATTCGTATATAGAAGGATTTAATTATTTCTAAGGAGTGTTTTGAAAAGCCACTGGTAAATAAAAAAACATCCAACTCATTTAAAGGCAGTTGTAATGGTTTAAATGTATTTTCTTTTTTATAGTGGAATATTTCTTTACTTAAAGTAAGGGCAATCAGTGCTGTGAAACAACAAATTTTATGTTCAACGAATATTATTCATGATGGTGAAACATTCAACTTAGTCTCTTTAAAATTAATATCGATGTTTTTCACAAAATAATTACTAAATAAACAAAAATATATCAGATAAAAAATATAAAACAATAAAAGTTTAAAGAAAAATAAAATAAAATAAAATAAAATAAAATAAAATAAAATAAAATAAAATAAAATAAAATAAAATAAAATAAAATAAAATAAAATAAAATAAAATAAAATAAAATAAAATAAAATAAAATAAAATAAAATAAAATAAAATAAAATAAAATAAAATAAAATTAAATAAAATAAAATAAAATATAATAAAATAAAATAAAATAAAATAAAATAAAATAAAATAAAATAAAATAAAATAAAATAAAATAAAATAAAATAAAATAAAATAAAATAAAATAAAATAAAATAAAATTAAATAAAACAAAATAAAATAAAATAAAATAAGAAAAAATAAAATAAAATAAAATAAAATAAAATAAAATAAAATAAAATAAAATAATATAAAATAAATAGATTAATATTAAATTAAATTAAATAAAGGAATATGCATGTACATATGCAAGTCTGCAATATGCAGTACCTGAGGCCTCTGTCGCCAGAACGTTATTTGGCATTTTACGGTGGTAAAGAAAATTTTTCTTGGATGTCTCCAAAGGAAAGTCATCTGCCTCTTCTTTACTTCTTTGGAACTTGTCGGTCTTGCAATTATTACGTACAGGTTCTGAGATAACATGTGTAGTTTGACGCGTTCTTTGCCTTAAAAAATTTGCGTTCTAAGGTGGGAAGTCCTTATATTGCCAGAAGGAATGAAAAATTTATGTCTCACCATGCTCATTTCCTTAACTAAATTTAGATTGTGAATTTGATTTTCAATTACTTTCTAGTATGTAAAAAAACCTCAATACACAAACCCAGCCCTATTTCTGTTGTTATCGGACGAATTTGTAAAAATTATTAAATATAAAAAATGACTAGATCAGAAACTAAGCAGAGAACTTATTTGGTATTGACCTTTAACTTTTATTTTATTTTAAAAACTTTACAAATTACACATTGAATATCCTTAATATGTTCGAATACAGCCTTAGGTTTCAGCACATTTTTCTTCTTATTTCAAAAACTACTATCTTCCTTCTACGATATTGTAGGTTTAATAAAACCAAATGAAATCTTTTCAGTAGTTTCTTATGATTGCGTTTTTTAAACCATTAAATATAATAGAGCTAAAAACGCTTTTGGGTATCATCATCAACGATAAAGTCAGACAAAAGAGCATTTCCAGCACGTTTGACATTGGCACATCACCATTACAATTGAAATACACCGCGTGTATCTGAATACATATTTTACGGTCATACGCAGTGTAGTGGCTCAGATTAACTTTTTTTATTTCAAGAATTCCCAATGCTTCCGCTTTTTTACAGTTCTCTATCTTCAATGTTGTTTTAAATATGCAAGAGATCAGTTTCGTTGTTCGTGTACTTGTCCCTGTGTATTTTTGTTCTGTACTTCTCAACTGTTGTACATTGAAAATCACCATTACTATTCAAGAAACTTTTAGCGGCGTTATTAGCGAACAAAGAAAAGTTTAGGCCAATATAATGGAATGGCAAGAAAACACATTAATTTTGCTATGTAGGACAATGAAACATTTATCTTCAGAAATTTATTCTGGTGTGATATTTTTAATCAAGACCAACAATGAAAACGACTTAAAATATTCAAAGTATGTTTAAAAAAAGCAATTAGAAATAAACGGGCTTATAAAAAATATGTTTGTTTTTAAACGAAATGGATAGCCAAGGCCTTATATTAACTCGAGGCAGCATTGGCCAACGACTTTTGGACGTTTGCTTTACTGGCTCACTTCCTTGCTACGAATGGTCTGACCAACAGCAGGAAGTTTTTAAACTGTTTTATGGGAGTTAAGGAGATCTGGTGTGTAAATATCTACAACGATTACCAATTAGCATTCGGAATTGAAAAGTCACGATCGGTATATGTATTTTTGTTCTGTATTTATTAGCTGTTGTACAATGAAAAACACAAGTAATATTTAAAAACGTTTTAGCGGTGTTATTGGCGAAGAGCGAAAAATTTTTCTTCAAACATTTCTTGTGCCAAGCCTTCAATCATTTTGAGCGGTGACCAAGAGTGAAGAGTGAAAAAATTTAAATTAATTTAATTTTTATACAAAACAAAATGTATAATTAGTGTGCCTACAAATTTTAACAATTGATATACCCAGTGGGTAACAAAAGATTGTTTTCTCTGAAAATAGTAGTGGAAAATGATTTGTGGATATTTGCACTGCCCGTTAATTGCACACTGGTCGTGATTTTATGCACCGTGATTTCTTCAAAAACATATGGCAATATAGAAATAGCCAGCCCCGCAGCAGGAAGTTCTGGTATTTTCTCACGGACATGCAGACAACCTAAGGTGCAGACACCTATAGCGATTTTAAACTTCTAATTGAAATTGTTAAGTCAGAAGCCGATGGAAAACTTCCACGAAAACGAGATCAGAATCAAATTTTATGTTGATTGTCTGAAAAAACCGTAAACGGCAAAAACGTGTGCTCCAAATTATAATGACAGCCTACTCACAGCTATGAAGATACCGTAAAGGCCTGCAAGGATACCGCATGTAATTCATTAAGATAGAGAAAGCACCTTGTCCATGGATTAATGATCACACTTGCAACCTCTTTGATGAACGAAAGAAAATGAAAGCAAGGCAGTTAGCCGGATATAAAGTCACAGGAACGCAAAGGTTTTAAAAGAAGACTTCTTTCAATAGCAAAGCCATTTATGGCAAAAATTACGGCAGCAATCCAAAACTCAAAACTAAAGGAATAAAATGAAAAATGTATTTACTTTTATCAAAAAGTCTCAAACTCTAGAAGCATCTCATTCGATAGAAAAACAGAGATAATTATGACAATCCCAAAAAAAATAACTAATGGAGTATTTAAAAGGCTAAAATACGACCCTCTGTCGAAAAATTCTATTTGATAACAGCCAAAAGTATTATAAAACCTTTATCGCAGAACCACCACTGCCTTCCCTGAAAGAATCCTGGAAAAAAATACTAACGAGAAAGGTGATATTTTTGAAAATCATGTTAAGAACGTGTTCAATCCTAAAGACATAAGTGCATTACATCTTGTTGACAACTTATAGAAATATAATTTCAGTACTATTAGCTAATAACTAATTAACAAAATTAATTTAGAACTATCTTAGCCAGGAAGAAGATACTTTTTTATCCTTAAAACTATACTGAAACTTGAATGCTTGAAAATTGAGTTCAAAGATAGGGTTTTATAATCACATAAGCGTTTTATCCATCATATCGACCTTGTTCGAAAAACAAACCTGAATCACATTCACTGCATAACCAGTTTTAATTTTTGTCTTTTAAGGACTTCAAGGTATCATCAAAAAAACCCGCAGATTGGTAAAAGTTTTTTAAAAATTCCTTTAAAGAAAAGATATATGAGATCTGTGTTTCTTTATTAATGTCTTTAAAGCTTTCAATAACGTATTGCATAAAGGCGTGTTAACTTAAGTTAAGCTGAACTTGCAAGTGAAGTTATATAACATTTTGCAAAAAAAGATCAGAGAAGGGAATCACTGAAGTTAACCTCAAGGGCTGGCGTCCCTTAAGCATGGGCCAATTCTGCACTGGTTTACACAGCTTCTCTACATCTTAATTAACAATCAAATACACACGTCAACTTTTTTTGATAATACTGCCTTCTCAGTGCTCTTAAAGATCTTAAAAAGGCCTCAAACTTTGTTAGTTGGGCAAAATTATTAGTAATAAAAACAAACTCCCCCACGTAACTTTTACATCACTTCTTAATAACCATATGGTGCATCTAGGCTTCGAGACGAAATACATTGGTATTTACTTAGATCGTCGCCTCAAATGGAAGTTACATCTAGATGCAAATTTAAGATAAACAAAATTAAATCAGACCACCTCAAAATCTAATAAAAACAATTTCTTTTTCACTGTGGGGCCAATATTTATTCAAAAATTATTACAATAAAAGTTTGAATATAAATCTTTTAAAATCTGAAAAAATATTAAGTTTCCCAGTTTAAGCTGACTGAATTTTTGAATTCTTTATAAACAAGAAAATTAGACATGATGTCCAGTTCTGAGCACAAGTACCTCAAATTCCTAAACTTTTTAAAGTAAAATTTCAAGAAGTTGCCAAATGTATAGGTATTACCCTGTGATACCTTGCGGTTCTTCTTAAGCACTGCATTAAAAAAAGTATAAAAAAATATAAAAAGAAAATAATAAGAAGAAACAGTTTAAGAAGAAAGCATATTCTCGATTTCTGTTGACATCAATTCATGTGATGTATAACTGCAAAAACATTCACTTTTGCACAATCTAAACCATTACTGACTGACACTGACTAATGTCTATGGTTCACAAAATCCAAACATGTACGCGCTTAGAATTAACAACCACTGACTTTGAGATTAAATACGAAAGAAAGCACAATAACAACGTAAACAGATACGGTAATAGAAAAAGAAAAAAAAAACCAAGAAAATAGAACATGATGATTTGATGGCGTTGAATGAAGATGACTTCTAACGATAAAAGTTGTCATTTTAATGATGCAATTCAATTTAATGAAGACGTGTCTGTATGTGCGAATGAATACAGCAGCTTTGCATATTCAAAATAATACAACGTATTCGCGTATTACCATTCAGATACAAAGACATACATACATAATATGGATACATGCATGCATTTATCTTGTCACCCAATAAGCATTTTGGCTGAAATTCAAGTGGAATTACATTTGAAATCAAGTCACAATTTCCAATTTCCAGTGTTGAATTACAGTTGAAACACAGTTGAATTCAATAGCGAATCCAGCAAAATTAACTATTGAATTACAGTCGAACAAAACAGTACCTTTATAGTGTAATTCCAGCCTTGAATAACGGTGTGATTCAAGTTGAACCGAACTTGAATCTGAAAATTCAATTATAAAATCATCATCTTCACCACCGCCAATGATTTTCCATCAACTCTGTGCCATAAATGACGTATGCTTCAAACAAATTTGTTGTTGTTTTTTAACAAACTTCAAACAGACTGGAAAGAGGATGGATTTTAAATGTAATTCAAGCTTGGATTCACACCGGAATTCCAACATTGGAATTCACAAAAAATTTGTGCTTATTGGGCAGTTTTCTTTTGTTTTTTTTTTTGTACCAGAAATTGTTATTGTATGTTTTCCTATTCACAATGACATATGGGATTTCATTACGATCTCCTTGATTTTTTGTAATGTTTATTATGAACAAAACGCATGTGGAAAAAAAATTAAATAAAAGAATTACACATGCTTGTTTGAATGTTTTAAGAGCAACATTAAATGTTGGGTAAATAATGTATAATAAGACTTTTGCCCTGTAAGTAATCATGTGCTACAAAGTATGAGACTTTGCAACAGGAAACGCTTATCATTTAGAATTGTCTCAAAACTATGGTCCCTTAAGAGATTGCAAATGAAATCTCAGTTTATTAAATTATGCGTTAAAAGACAGCATAATATTTTGGATGAGTAAAATTCTCCCCTTAAGTATAATTTAAAAAGTTATATAACTTTGCTTATAATATTATTGAAAAACTTATTTATTAAATTTATATTTATTTATTAAACTATAGTGGAGTGAAACAAAGAGAAAGAAACCATTTTGCCAAATATAAATTTTTTCCATAAACGGTATAATACTAAGTTTTATTTTTTTATTGTTAACCTTTTTCCTTTTTGAGTAGCTTTGAAATAAGGTAGAAAATTTTAAAAAGAATAGATTTTTGTAAAAGTATATTAAGAGCTGTTTTTGCGTTAAATAATAATTTTCCTCAAGCTTCCACGGAAAAAAATTTTGTACTAAAAACCACATTTAATCCAGCCTTAAGATAAGGATTTAGCTGTTATGTACAACAATGTGGCCTTTGTTTTTCTTGTCTTGTCATAGTGCTCAGATTTAACCTATCTACCAAGAACATTAATGAAGGGATTAGTAAAACGCGGATATTATAAAATGAGCTACCACTGGGATAACTGAAGGAACTTGCTAATAGCGGTGAAGAAATGCATGCCCTCGTCGTCCCTTATTATATCCGTTACATAGTGATAGTGGTATATATCTGTTTTTTGTTCCATTAGTAATTTCTTTACTATCCGTTTGCGACCCCATAAAGTATATATATATGTATTCGGAATTTTTATAGGGACGTCCCTGTGAGTTTCCGGAGTCAGTTAAAGTTTAACTGTATTGATCTCAAACTTTCATAAATATCCCCAAGAGGATCGCTTTTTAAAATGAGCAAGATCAGTTTTCCACGGACCTAGTTTTTTTTTAAATTAAAATCCATACAAAAAAATATCACAATTGTAACTTACTGGCAACGCTATTAAACATACATATGGATGTGAATAAATACGCATTAAATTTCTGTACGTACCCTGCGGGAAATGGGTGTCAATTAGTTGGCGTACTTGTCCTGCAACAGGTACAAAACATGAATTGGACAAAAGTTTTTGGTCGTGGTCAGTTAGAATGGCACAAATGAAGTAACTGGTTAAAAGGTGTTAAAGAGGTAAGAGAAAAAAAATATAAATACTATTCTTGGACTAGTCCACTTCCCCGTAGGGTATATGTGGACGTAGATATGTATAAATACGTGTTGTTAATATGGGAACACGTTTGCCAATTTAAACGCAAAAGAAGGTAAAGACGGGTTTTATCAAAGGAGTTTGACATTTATAGTTACCTATCGCTTTAAACACTCTAGCAAATACAATACATGTACATCGTAAAATGTGTGTACCCTTTACATATTGGTAAGGGTATATGTACACCAGTTTGAAATTGTTTTAATATCCACTTGCGAGCCCAAAAAGTATATATATTCTGGATATTTAAAAATAAGGAAGTCAATTAAATTGTTCAAATGGTGTAAGTTTCACGTTTGAAAAATACGATATCTATGTACTTTAAATAATTATAATACAGGGTGTCCGCCTGCAACGTATAGTTTTTTGTTTTGCCGGCATTTTGGTAAATATTAGTCTTGACAGTTCACATTTGGTAGTCGTAAGGTAGATATTTAACAAATTTATTCTGGAAAAATATTCGGTGAACCACCGTGTTTTAATCGTTAAAACATGACAACCCATGAAAACCCCGATTTTTATGAAAAAATAATAATGAGTGACGAGGTACATTTTTCTTTGAACGGATATGTGAATGAAGAGAATAGCCGGTTGTGGGAAATGGAAAACCCTCAAGCTATACATCAGTCATCTTTGCATCCATTAAGAGTGACAGTATGGTCAGGAGGAATCAGTGGATCTTACATTTTTGAAACTAAAAACGGCGTAACGGTAACTGTCAATGGGAAGCGATATTGTGATATGATTAACAACTTTTCCAATGCAACAACTGCATGCTTTGGGTTCGGTTTACATATGCCATCAAAAAAACGGTGCTACATCGCATACAGCCAGGATTCAAATGAAATTACTGCAAGACTTTTTTCCACAACAAGTTGTTTTAAGAAATGGTGATATTGATTGGCATTCACGGTGGCTGCTTTGGACATTTTTGTGGAGAATGTAATGAAAAAAGTGATCAAAAGGGCTTGAATTTGCGAGACTATCAGAGGCGAACATTTATCTGATATGGTATTCCACACATAATTGCCGACATAAGATAAAACATTTATTAATATAAGACGAATTATCTTTTTAATTTATTTAATAATTATAAACAAGAAAATGAGTATACCTTGCCGGCGGATACCCTGTTCTTACGGTTTTGCCAAGATCAGGTAAATGGGTAAACAAGAGGGCCAACGGAAGGGTATATAATATTCGGCGTAACCACATTTAGCGCTCTTACTTATTTTAAGAACATAACATTAACAAATATCTTAAGCTGTCGAGGTAAAGCCCCAGACTTTCCTCATATATTTTGAACAAGTACTTCTAAAACCAAAATACACTTTTTATTTGGGGTCTTCAATTCTATGAGGTATTCTATATATAATTAACTATAGCCAGTTAATTCACTTAAAACAAGTTGATCCACTGACAACTGATTTAAATTTCTACATTTATTTTAACCTTAAGCACTAGAGTGATGCTGATAAACTTCTACAGAAAACTTAATATTTTTGTAAGTCTTTTTAAGATGCTTAAATAAGCTCATCGTTTCTTTAATTAATAGCTTTAGTATTAAGTAAAGCATTAAAATTGTTATTTAAATTATGGTAAATTATATGCCATTACATTTTGGTAGTACATTTATTTCATTACAACTAGAAGATATACACTCGAAAATGTATGGGTGTAGACTTTTCTGGCTTGAACAATTTTTAGAAAACGTTTGATTTAAAATATTAGCAGCTGGCAAATGTAACGTCAATATGAGCAAAGAGGCGATAAACTAAAAAAAATTATTCTCAGTTTGCACAGGTCCCTGAAGTATAAGTTTAAGCAACGATAACACTTAAATTTTTTTACGAAATCAAATGGCTTTGAAATTTTTAAGATATATGCAAAAAAAAATAATTTATTTATACTCTTGACTTTAACAAACACTTTTCCATTGGTGTATTACTTAAGAAAAATAATTAGCTTTTGTGTTCTTTAATGACAACTACATAAAAACTTAAAAACATTAAATTAACATAAATTTAAGCATCTTATTAGCTATAATTTGCATTCTCGTACAAACATAAAAAAGTACAATCGTATTAACATTTACATTTATTTTTCATCAAATCATTAAACTTCACATAAATTCTGACACGCTTGTTTAGTCTGCACTAATTACGAGGGTCGTTTTGCTGTGGCACATAAATAACGGAGAACACACAGGCATCATATGTAATGAATAAAACTTTTATACAAAAAAAAATAAATTTTTGATAAAAAATTGTAACGCCACATAACGCGCATGTTATATGACATAAAACACAATTATTGAGATTAAAAAGAACACATTAAGAGCAGAGAATAAATGTAGAAAAAACTTATTGTAGGCCCCACCCTACAAATTAACAAGGAATAAGTATATTCGAAAAGTTTTTTGATGCGAATAAAATAAAGTTATATTTTTAACACAGACAACGCACTTGCCACCAAGAACAGAAATATTTTGAAGAAATAAAAGGACGTAGGCGAAGAAAGCAGCAGAAGGGCAGGCATTTGTATAATTTGAAGATAGTGTCGCTTTTAAATGTGCAATTTCTTACAAAACTACACAAGAATCGTGCAATAAAAAAGCACTTTAGGAAAAAAATCTGTTTAATATCAGAGTGTTATGTTGTTGTAGATATAATAAATATTTTGAGATGAACATGTATTTACCATTAAGACAACATATAACAAACATTAATTGTTATAATGTGTAGAAGTTTGTGTGTTGGTTTTGGTACTTTATATCATACGAGTAAAAGGCAGTATTATATGTCTAGAATAGGATTTGTAACGCTCAAAAGCCCGGTGAAGTTATTTGGGTAAATTAAACGACAAAAAAATTAAAAAAACATCAGAAAACTACAGAAAATCAGAAAAGAATTTTGTTTTAAAATATATTTTTGTTACACTTTTTAAAAAATTTTTAGGATTTAATCCTATATTTTTTGTTTATTTATAGGGTTTGTTGTTGGTTAAGTTTGTCTATATGCATTTCATTGGTTCTTACACCAAATCATCAGTAGACTTCAACCCAAATTCTTAAAAAACTCATGAATATTTTATATAATAACCTCAATAAACAAAATGAAAATTACTATAAGCAAACCAAAACGTTCAAGTTTTTTTAAGAATCCAACAAACCAATATTCGCTATTCGCTGTTTTGATTTTCTTTTCCCCTTTACATTTATTATAGAAACACCTTGTAGAAGGTTTTAGGAAATGTGTATTAAAAGTTTTACAAAAGTTTTTAATTTTTATGTCACTTCTTTTCAAAGATTGTCTTAGTAGTATTTCTTTAGAATAGAAAATTAGAAAATTTATTTACCCCCTTATTTCCTAAAACGCAACGCCCTAAAACAAAAACAAAATGTATGGAAAAGTTTTTTAGATTTTAGTTTTTTCCATACAGTTGTTTGCGTTATTATGCATTGCATTTTACGTAATTAGGCCCTTAATTTTTTAATAATTTAATTTTAAATTTCTGAATAATGCAGGGTATTATATTGTCTTCCTGATCAACTTTTATGTTCGTTCTTTTAGTGCGAGCCTTTAAATTAATTGTAAAATCTTTGTGTGTGGTATGCAGTGCTGCCGGATTTGAATTTATAAAAAATAACAAGTCTTATTTAAATCCTAATTAATTTTCAATTCAAAACCTTTAGCTTAAATTTGCTAGAATTTAACAAAATGTTAAGTTAATTTGTTGCAATTTTTAATATACAAAAATTATATAAATTATTACTAATAAATTATCTAATAACTTCTGGCAGCTCTATTATCCTTATAAAGAGCCCTAAGTAGTTTTATATTGTGAAATTTTGTGTTTTTGTGCTTATGGCTCCCCACGATAAATAATAAAATAGCTTTACAAACATTAATGTATTGTGTCGGCTTTTGTCCCTATTGTGGCCAATTTGAAATATAAATTTGTTACATATTTTGTATTTTTTTTCTGTTGATAAAGTCGTAAGTGTCTACATGTTCATACTCGGGTACAAACATATATAAGTCATTTAGCTTCCCGCATATATCTTTTCATTTATTTGCTAAAAAAACATTTTTGATTGTATGTTTTTGTTTCCATCATTTTTCCTTTTTTTATTTTCTACATACTGTGAAGGGGAAAATATGATTATTATAAGATTTACAATGCGGTGTACATTTTCTGGCAGGCTAGAATGTCTAGAACATTTTACTCAACCGAAACAATTTTCACAGTTTTAATTTTTTGATTTTTTATGAATTCTGTATTTAACTTTTCGTTCTTAAAGGCGGAGAAAAAGACCTTAAGAAAAAATAAACGATTAAAAAGTGTGAAAAATTAGTAAAAGTACTACAAAGGAAAAATTTTAATTTGTATTATTTTTAAATCAAAGAGCTAAAAGCATTTAAAATTTAAAAGGGAATACACAGAAAAAACTGGTAACAGATATCAAGTAATAACAAAAAATTATTTAAATATTAACAAAAATTTTAAATATTTTTGTTGAGCCAGTTATACTTGAATGTATTTTTAAATTTCTCCATATCTTTAACAATTTTTAAAAGCCATGTTACGATGACTGGTAACAAAGATGTCTATTGTATTTACAATTTTAGTTGATAGTGCAAATTCAACAAAAAAGTAATTGTATTTACAATATGACAATTAGTGTGTCGTAATTTCTTTTTGTGTACATAGTAAAAGTAAATGCAATAATAATTACTTTCTGATCATATATTGGGGAAAATTTGATGAAACTATTTATATAAAGGTTTTTTTAGCAGTTGACATTCGCCGCAGGCCTGGAGAATTTTCAAAAAAAAAAATGATCCATATACCTAATGCGTAGACAAGGTACACCAAAGATTAACCCTGGGGCAAAGCAACGGGTATTGATATTTCAATCGAGGGTTGTGGGTTCTTGAAGTCCAACAATGACAGATTTGAAAAAGCGGTTCAAAAGGGTTTCAGAGAAATTTTTTCGTTTATTTAAAGTCAAGTTCTTTAAGCTCTTGCACAATTCGAATTTAAAACAAATAGAACTTCAGATCCTTCTTTAAAATTTCATTAATAATCGCTTTTGGAAATCCCAGTGAGGTTGAAAGTCGCGCATTTTTACGTAAACTGCTTTCAAGCAGTTCAGGGTTTTTGGGACTTCTGAAAAGATCGACAGGGCCTTGGCTGCTGGACATTAATAGCCAAAGCAGTTGCGCGCAATCTCTACACCCACAAACAAATTAAATTTATTATCGGTTCTTTACGTATTCGCTGACTTGCAAACTTTAAACAAAATTCTCAATGTACAGTTACATAAGAATCATTACTCATAAAAATTGTCTTCACAACAAACGCGCAATGCTTACTCGGCCACTGCAACATCGTGACCGACAAATCCACACATCAGTAATTCCAACGGCGCCACCCTCTGTCCACACTGCTTATTACTTTTTACAGAAATAATCATATTTAAAAAATATTTACTACCAGACACCCTGTGTTAATATCTCTTTATAAAGTTAAATGGGTTTCCATTATAAAAGTCTGTCAGCGCAAGTTTTTAAATTAAAAAAAATTAATTTCTGTCTTTCTAACCGATTTTAACAACTGATATTTTAACTTTTCATATATAAAATTGTTTCCAAAAGACTGTGAAGGAAAATAAAGCCTATAATAGAGAAAATTAAGACAATTATTGCCGAATTAAAAATATTACAATGAACATTATTAATTTTAAATGTAATAAAAGCCTTAAATGTTATTTTGACCTAAGGTTTAGTTAAACATTTTTGTTATTAATATGTGCCATTAAACTTGTATTCATACTTGCTGATTCAGCAAAGCAAACTGCCTTATTAAGAGATGGTTATATATCAATATGTTTCGCAATTAAAATTTTTCTCTTGCTAAGATTGTGTTTTGAAATATATTTCATTAAAACAAAAACATGTACATATTTATGTATGTGCGCCTTGTCTTGATTATAAACAATTTTGACCAAAAAGTAATAAATATTTATACATAAGTTCGGTCAATAAAAAATATCTAAATATTAAGGACATATCTTCAATATTTTTGTTAAATATTTTATTACCCTAATCTAATTTAAAATTAAACTTTAAGTTAAAATTTTCACTTTAACATTAAAGTAAAACTAAGGTATTTTTGAAGATATTATGGCTGAATTCGAAAACGCAGTTTGCCTTGCATCACAAAATTTCAAGTTTTTCCTGAAAGCAAAGAAGAGGTTTTTGATAATATCTTCTACTTCCAAATGAGTGTTTACAGCTATATTAACCCCGTGGAAGCAAAAAACGTTGTCAAAATTGTAAGGAGTGTATAAGGGAGGAAGTTGAAAATTTGTACTGCAAAGTAAACTGCGTTTTGGAATTCAGCCTATATAACACAATTATGATCTAAATAAGAGAAAATAATTTATGACTTTTCTTAGTTAAAAATTTGTTAATTTAGTGTCAGCTAGTTGCTAAATTTTGGTATATCCCTAATAATGTCTGTTTATTTAACAAACAAAATATTTAGTTTATCCAATAAATTTCTTAATATTTTTATATGGATTCCATTATTATCCATCATTGTGTTAATTATGTTTATTTATTTATTGCTTTAGGAACATATCAAAATGCATAAAGATGAAATGTCGGATATGTACAACATGTTGCGGTTTTAGTGGCTTTGCTTAATTATCAACAATTTTTGGAATTTATAAATTTTACAGTTAAACAATAAACAGTTTATTGTTAACATTTGGAAAACATGTGGACATATGTATATGTGGGTTTATATCATATATGCAAATATAAAGGCATTATATAAAGTCGGATAAAAAAAGAAAAAAATGTAAGACGAAAAAAATTCGGCTTATTAGCGTTATTAATATCTGATGACACGTTTGAGATCTGGTGCCATATGTTAGGTTTTGAAAACAATAGCTCCATAAATAAAGATCAGTTAAAACATCTCTACATGAGTTAAAAAACTATACAGAAAATTAAAGTTTTATACATTGCTGTACGCCTTAGTATCAAAGGAGCCTTCAATAACGTTCGAATCTATATATTTAACCTTTTTTTCATATTAACGTAAATCAATAATTAAAATACTAATTTTAGTGAACAGAAAATAAGTTGCAGATCGTATTATGTAACTACTGATAGCAAAGTTTAAAATAAAATCTCATTCCTAGGTGAATACTGCATCAAGGATCTGGAGTGGGCTAACTTAAAATAACTGAGAGTAAATCTGCACAAAACTAAAATTTCTTTTATCACCAGGAAAACTTACACTGCCTGTTATGATTGTCCCCGCTTCATGGGCAAGGTAATTTGTTATATGAGAAAAGTGAAGTACTTAAAAGTAGTTTTATATCAGAGCAGGCTCAAAATTGGCCGTAAGCCAAATATGATACGCAGGATCTAAAGAAGTCTTATAAGGCCAATATAAACCTAATTTTAAGTGGTATTATGCGGTATAGAATTTGAGGAAATTTTAATTACCACTTCAAAAAAAGCAATACATACGCTAAGCGGCAACACTCAAAATAAAGTGCCTTCATGCTTCTGGGTACTGGACTGAAAAGGGTAATATCTAAATCAAAACTCAAGAGCCCTCTTAAGATAATGGGACTATCCGATCATATAATTTAAGTTAATATAAAGTTCAATTGTTTTTCCCTAATGCAAAATTGGCAGCCTTGATTGAATGGAACTCTGTGGGGGATGTTCCAGGAAATTTGCTATTGCACAGATGACCCTGAGGCAAAGAGAAGAAAAATACTTGTTGAATATCTAAAGGCATACGTATGCACATCAAAGTTAATCATCAAATCAAATTTTGCTGTAGCCAAAGTTTACAAAACCAATTGTGAGCAGCCACGATATGTTTATTCTGCCTGAGAGCACATACACGCCTAACAGACAGATATATCTGTGGGAATATTTGATATTCATAAAAGCAAAAATGTCTAAGAATTGCAACACAAGAGAATTTTGTTACTCAAAACAAACTGTTGTTTGAAGTTAGAAATTTTAAAAATTTGGTCTTTACTTCTGGTTGCAGCAAATTTCAATCCAAGAGTGAGGAGAAATATTCAGCAGTGAAAAACAATGATACAGTTAGGATAGTAACGAGGATCAGAATTAAAAGTATTTGTATGTAATGTGCAGATTATGTCAGAGGTATGACGCAGCTTAATAAAATTCTTGAGAAGTAAAAGTTACAGCTGAAAAGCCTTTAATGACCTGTTCTTAAAAAAGAACGCTAAGGGGATGGAATAAAATATACCATGAATACTTTTGCACTTGTTAAATAATACAAAATTGCCCTAAGATCATACGAACCATTTTGAACAGACCTAAATGATGCTGTGATTTGTCACGTAAAAGGCCTTGATGTAATAGCTAAAAATCCTGTGTTTTTTTCTTGCGAACGTAGCTGTGGAGGTAGAATGAATAAGAAATTAAAATATATACCCTTCACATTGGCCTTTCGAAACTCCGATTTTTTTTTAAATTTCATACATTTTTTTTATAATTAAAATATTTCTAATTTTAAATAGGGCTCGGTGTAATTTTTTACCCTCTTAGGGGTTTTACCTTAATTTTTTCAAATTTTGCATGGCAGCGCCCTTAAGGGGTGAAGTATTTTCTAAGAAAATTTTTGCAAGGAAAATATGTTGGGTTCAGTCCTACATTTGACCTATCTACGGATTTCCAAAAAGCTGTGGAGGGGACCTATAACAATTTCAGAAACTTTACTTGAAAGCCTCATTAGGCAAAGGAGATAGGAGCAAAGTAGGTTCTAGGAATATGTTTTTGAGGGTAAGATATTGGAGGTCTGTGATATATTTAAATCCTCTAAGGGCAACTCCGGGGTGCTCATTCTTAATTTTTAAAATTTTGTATGGACACACCTTAGGGTCTGGTGCAATGGGTTAAGTTCGCTCCACAAAACTTAAAAAAATAATTGTGGCTGGTTCTATTTTTGACATTTGTGGTAGCCCTCTGGAAGCAGTGCGTGCGATCGAAGAAAATTTTAAGAAATTATACTTTGTATGGCAACTCTGTAAGAGAGCGGATATATGGTGCATGTGCTATGTTCCACAAAAATTTTCTTTAAGAAAAATTAACGGTAGCCGATCTTAAATTGCACTCTTGTAAGGGAAACTACGGGGCAGTTGAGAAATAAACAGAGGTAGTCGTGGTTTCTGGTTTATATCTTATTCAGTAATTAAGCGATGCTGCTGGTATTTTCCTGAAAATATTTTAGTAAAATATATTGAACAAAAATGAAAAACGGGTGTTAGTTTTTCTAATATTAAAATTCGATTTTTTAGATTGTTTTTTTTTAAGTTTTTAAAGGTACTAACAATAACAATTATAAAATAAGAAAAGAGATCTTTGAAATAAATACATACAATTAATATGCAAAATTTAACGAAACACCAAAAGATGGTTTATAGTATGCGCGTAAGCAGATGCATTTTATACGCAGTTTTCTTTGTGCATTTCTGATAACAAAATATCACTAACGAGTCTTCGCAACATAAAAAAAACTCATTTAAACCATAACATGGGTAGAAGGGCAGATGGACAGACGTACATCGCAAAATCGGCTTCCCTATCTATTAGGACCAAGAGAATATATACTTTATGGGGTCGCAGATGGATATTAAAGGAATTACAAATGGAATAATAAACTTATATATACCCCTAGCACTTACGGGAAGAGTATAAAACGTGTGTAAAGGAAAGTGAAATGAAACCTCTAGCTTTTGTTTATTCCCAAAGTGTTACCATAAAATATTTTTTATCTCAAAAGTTTAAAAAATATAAGCTCTAAATACTGCTTTAAAATAAAACTTGTTTTTAGCTAAAAATTTTTTTCTTTTCTTATTCTTTGTTTGCTTATTATCTAGAAAATTTTTTATATATAATAAACTGAAAATAAACTCTATAATAATATTGAATGTCTCAAACAGCAACTGTTTTCTGGTGCTTCAATAAATTAGCAAGTTTTTTCTCACTTTAAAACCCAATTTTAATATACTTGCGAACAGCTTAAGAATATTTTTGTTTGTTTCATATTTCAATGAAAATAAATTTTGTCAAACGACAATAATGGTAAAAATATCATTTTGCCACGCCACATCCAATAAAGGTGAACGTATGTCGAGTTACAGGTAAGAGTAAAAACATATCTAAATATGTATGCACATATGTGTACTATTTAACCTTTACACACGTAGGTACATAGCTCACATATATGTGTGTTCATGTCTACGTATTCAGACGTCACCACATATTCTAAACACTACGCTAAGGTAGTGACTACTCCTGCTACTTAAAAGAAGTGCCATAATTCTTATCCAAAAAAAGTTTCATATCCGTTATGGCAGTTTTTTCAACATTTTCCTTTGTCCTCTATTTATTATTTTTATTTTCCCCACTCCCTCTTTAAATAAAGTAGATTTGTTGGTAGTTGGAGCAGTTTATTGTTCAGCTTGTAAATGCACGTTTATTAAAAAAGGAAAAACAAAAAAAAAATACGTTGTTTTGTGTGTTTATGTTCAACACGATAACTGACTGCAACAAGAAAATGGCACATTATAGAACATGAGTATAAAAAAATTTTTCAAAAAGAAAACAAAAATAACCAAAGGAATAATAACAGCAAAAATTTGTTAAAAACAACTTTATGAAAATCCATTGTTTTCCTCGTACTCTTTTGGTCGTAGTCGTTGTTGTTAACATGTTTTTCTGTTGTTATCCTTTATATGGATATGCTGTCGTATACGTATTTGTTGTTTCTTTTTTTAGAGTTGTTATATGTTTTATTCCTTTCTAGCCGGCTAGAAAAAGTGGCATGAATTCAGGTCACAGGTGAAAACAGTTAAAAGTTTGTTCGAAACAGTAGAAAAGCTATTTGTTAATACAAGCAAAGTAATTTTTTTTTTGGGTAAATTAACATTTTGGGCTTAAGACTTTATTCGAGAGAAATTGTGAATTTGAGTGTATTGCATTGCCTAAATTTATTTTATTATTTGGTAGAAGTTTTGATGCTAATATCCATTTGTAGCTGATGCAAGTTCCAGCAGTAGAGCTTAAACAGGTGCTTTGAAAATATATATCGAATCATCACATAAAAATCAGAATTATAAAAGACGATATAAGGCTTTAAATAATCCATAATTAAAAGAGATAAAAAAGTATGGCTTCTTGTTGAGGAGGTATATTTTTATGGGGGTTATGTTCAAAAAAAATTTACCTTGTACCTATATGCCTTTCTATTAATTGTTCAAATGGCAAACAGTATGACCTCCTAAAATGATATTTTTATCTTATTATTTATCTTATTGGAAAGTTTTCTTGGTAAGTCAATTTTCAAAAGGGTCTGAAATTTTTTTTAGCTGGAAAGCCCGAATATAAGCCATACTTGAGCTTCGGTTATTATCGCTATGCTTGATGCCTAAAACTTTTTGAGGTTTAGGCGTCATTGGCTCAATCTTCGTATCACTCACTTATAACAATATCAATTTGCAGCCCTCTCCGAATTGCAGTTACTTAGTAAGTTTTCTTTTAATATAAGGAAAATTCCCTTTTTATATGGTTCTATAGCATGGGTTCCTGTGAAAGGTTTTCGAGAATAAAATTTTTCAAAAAATCGATGGACCAATCTGCGTTGACGGAGAATATCGGATCCGTATGAACCGCGAACTCTTTGAGCTGTTTGCGGGCATTAACATACTTGCGTGATTCAAAATGTAACGTTTACTTTGGCTAAGTAATATTGTGAGAATGAATGAATACGATCCAGCTAGAAAGTAATTTGAATGCAAAACTGGTGACGGATCACGCAGAAAGGAAAGACCAAAATTATAATTTAAGGAAGAAGTGGAGTAAACCATCTCGAAACTTGGTGTGAGAAATTGAAGAAGAAGTGCAGAAGGTCGGAGAGCCTGTAAATCGTTTCTTAGATCGGCTAGTGAAACAAAATGTTCTTTGATAGCTATGTAAGTAATTTTGTAAGTTTCCCTTTTCTAAATAGGAAAATTAGCTAATGTGTAAATAAACATCAGCTTCACCTGCTTAAAAACCTGGCGTTTGTAACTCCGAACGACCTCGATTGCCCTCGTGGTTGTTTAAGTGAGCATTTTTAGAAACGTTTTGAATTTTAGTTTTTCACCTAAAGCCATAAAAGATATAACAAAATATTTTATACGGAAGTTAAATAGCTTTTGTCTGAGAAAAGCAGGATTATTCCAAACAAATCTATGCTGAATTCATTTGTTGGAGACCCACAGGACATTATTCTTAAGACAAATCATTATCTATTAAAATTAGCTTCAGGCTACCTGTTATCAAAAGAATCCCATCTTTTTATTAACAATTTAACTAAAGTACTGTGTCCTATTGCATAAAGCCACAGAGCTATGCAAGTGAGCATTTTGCCGATAGAAAACCTCTTCAAATGTGACTTCGTGTAATAGATGTCATGGGGCTGCTAAAAATTTTATGTTAAAAAGGTCCCTAGTTTTGATCAAATTAACAACAACGTGTTAATATTTATATACTTTTACCACCATATTACGGTTTAAATACTTTCAATAAATAAAGAGCTCGGAAACGATCCTTTGCTGCTTTATAAAACTACCCTAAACTGTGGGAAACTGTTTGAGAACTTTTTATCAATAAAAAATTATTCCAATTTTGAATGATGAAATATCATCCTAAGTTAATTTTTTGGACTTACTAAGCCAGGATCAGGCAAAAAAAGCTACAAATTAGTACATGCCTGAAGGGAATATATTAAAATAATATTTTTTTTTGTCACTGGTTTAAAGAGTTATGTAAAGCTTTAACTGCACGAAAATACTGATTTTCTTCTGCAGCAAATTTTTCCAGTTACTTTGTAGTAATATTTAACTTTGTTAATGTCTTTCTGATACTTTTCATTTTGTTGTAAATGACAGAAAATTCAGTTAATTTAAGAAGTTTATTTAATTGTTTAATGTCTGAACTTAAATTATATATTTTGTAATTTTTAATGAATATCTCGTTGGAGGTATTTTAAATTAATAATCAGTTATTTAAAGAAGCATTTCCAATTAATTTTACATACATAATTTTTTGAGTGTAGATTTGTTAAATTTTTATTGCATAAAAAAATCAGTTAAATATAGTTACAAATTGTGATACCTTGTAACATGCCTTATGCACTTCGAACAGCTTTTTTTTTATTTTCATTAAAGTTCCATTGAAACATCATTTATTCTGTTCACGTTAACATGCATTACATTCGAAACATTTGTAGAAATCAAGAGAATATGTAGTGCATATAACATACTTATGTACATGTGTGCAAAGTAAGTACTAAAAATGTATTGTAATATATTCTCTGTTTTTTTTATGGCTCTATGAACAATTTGTTTTTTACACTTATTATTATTCCTTACTGCCATCCAACCACCATTAAGTACTTTCAAATGTGTGCATATATATGTGGTCATACATATTTATACAGCTGTAAAGAGTATTATGTGCATAATTTACAACACGTTGAATATTTCCTAGCGCATTCATAACTACATTTTTCGCATATTCCTCAACGTTAAGTCGATGATTCTTTGTATGTGTGTGTGTGCACTCCAAACGTTATTTTGTTTAATTATTCTTTATTTAAGGATCATATAGTAATATCATTACGTTTTATAATCGCATTATGTTTCTGGTGCTTAACACGTTTAAGAAGATATAACAAATTTAACATTTGTGGCTTATTGAGCAAGTGGTAAAGTTGCAACAACCTAAAATCTGTTTTTTATTTTTAACTCGAAAGCTATTTGGTTAGATAGAAATTGAAAACTTGAATAAAAAAACTGCTTAACAATTCGTAAGTTTGTATTTGTATTGGATTTGTATTGGTTTTTCGATAAATAAAGATAGGAATTAGACAAAAAGGTGACTAGCCCGTTGTGCCCTAGACTGGCACTGGGCCTGCTTACTCTAGTCTCTTCTCAGATAAATACAAGGATGGTCATAAATAAAATTTTGTAGACATTGTGCATTTATATTTGCATCTTGTTACGTAAGACGCATCTATGTTAGCATTATATTCAGTTTACTCAATTGTTAGTTTTACTTTCCCCTCTAACTATCAATCAGTGAACACTTGGGCTTAGAATTGAAGTAGTTTTTTGCTTGGGAGATCCAATTTCTAATATAAATACCAAAACACTGCTAAAAGGTGAATAAAGTCAACTAACGTATGACTCGCGGATTCATCCAAGCTCGGAGACTATTAAACCCTTTTTAGGGCAGTAGGTATGTTACAGTTGGGCCAGAAATGGACTAAGGGTTACAAGACGTATAACAACGGATATTATAAAAGAAAGTGATGAAGTATAAACTAAATCGGTGGTTTAAACCTTCGAAAACTACAAATTCCCTGGTTTGGAAAGTATTGTGCCTGCCATGAAGCAGAACTTTACAATTGGATTTATCACATCCTTAACAATAATTTTTTTTGAAGGTATATATTCAGAAAGCATACAAATCTTAGGGCTATTTAAAATAGCCACTGAAAATGAAGGGGCTCGGACCTATCTGTCTTTTATCTTTCTGACTATGATGTTGGAAAAATGAAATATTTTCATATAAAAGACTTTATTTTGTGTGCTGTACCCAATAGAGTTGATTTAATAGAGTGTGACAATATACATTGTTGGCAATAAATTAGACTCTAAGTGGCGAAGGAGAATATGGATCCTTTTTTAGTTTGATAAGCGTATAACCTCTGCACTTAAGGAGAAAGACTAAGAACAGCAATGGATGAGGGTTTGTTGCACCTTTACTGCATTACGTAATGTTGATGATAAAAAAAGAAGATCGTAGCAATTGCAGACGATGTGGTCCTTCTTGTCAAGGGAAGATTTTTTCCAAAGGTCGAGAAACTATTGTTATATTCAAATAATAGTCTGGGTGTGAATTCTGACAAAACAAGACCAGCTTTTTTTCCAAGATATATAGGATCAGGTGTTTCGTAGCCCATCCTTCAATTAGGTGGAGTTAAAGCAAGCATGTAATTTTATATATATCTCTAAGTAGTAAGAGGGGACACAGGAAAAGGCCAAAAATAACTAAATGCCTACTGTACTTAAAACGATTGAGTTGGAAACGCTAGAAAATGCTACCAAAATTAGTAACTTGTATTTACAGCCTGAATATAATACTTTTTTATACATATAGGCACCGTGAGGAGGTGGGCGGTAGAAAAGAGCTGCTTTAGAAAGCATTAGGCTAAGGTCTAAGGATGTGGTTAAATTGGCATTACTTTTTCCAAAAAAAAAAAACACCTCCATTGGTAGAAAACTTTGTTCATATGAAAATCAGGTTGAGAAGTTGGGTAGTCGGGGGTATTCGAAATTAAAAAAACTCTCATAATACTGGCCTTGGATGCCTAAGAAAATTGGTTTTGTGGATCCAGGTATATGGTGATGACGAAAACGTAATTGGACAATAATTTTATCGATGTTTTTTTCTGATTTTATAGTCTGTTTGTTATCTACTCCAATTAATCTGGTGATTCTAAGATAAATATAGGAAGCAAGGCTGCTATCTATGTTATAAAAGGGAACATCGGAAATCCTTTAGATTGTCTGATGAGTGAAAGAGTATCCAGCTGGAGATACTTGCCATGTTAAGGGCAACACATCATATAGATTAACATTTTAAAAACAAAAAAGGATCGATTTTTATATCAACAGCGGCACAAGCCTTGGTTTGTTAATGAATTATTAACTTCATTATCATATGATTATTAGCAAATTTACTGACAAGATTTTTAAAGGCTCTGCTATGGAGTTGACATATAAGCAAAACAATATGGGTCACTATTATGTCAATATATTGCTGCTTAACATGAATAATATTCAGTAATCAACGAGGAAGACTGCGGAGTACCTAAAGCTGTGTGGTAGAGGCATAGAAGAAATTTGGTTGCTCATCGACTGTGGATTGTGAATCCAAGGACGACGAGTAGGACCACAATTGGACACGGTCCGGTTAGGACTTAGATAAACAGATGGATTCGCAGCACTCCAGATTATTGTACGCTCTGTAAGCTGAACCATAGCGTCAAGTGATTAATTAAAAAAAAATTGAGCGATATTTCAAAATGAAATTTGGAAAACATCATTGGGCTTATTGTGGGAATTAGGTGATAAGTAATGGATAGTGAATTTTATATGGGTACTTTGGATAAGTTTAATTTGTTTGCCCTTAATAACTTATTTTTAATTTTTTTGTCTTACAACCTCTTTTTTCTTTTACCTAAAGTCTTTATTTTTTTCTTAAAATGAACAAAGAAAGTCGCCAAATGCTGATGTATAAAAAGATGTTTTTTTTATTAACCTTTGCAATTCTACTTAATCTTACTTAATAACCCAAATTTCAAAGGGCATATACAACATTCTATACCTTTATCTGTTTTAAAGAAAATATCGTTTTGACAAGTAAAATATTAGACTTAATGCAGTACGTTCGTAATGCGGCATAATTTCTAATAGTATTTCGTACCATATCACTGTTTAAGCGTTTTTGATACCTTTGTTGATAGCTTAAACTTTTCTTTTTTTCAAACTCTAATTACAGAACGCAAAACTCCGAACTTAATACGCAGCCTTTTTTTATATCCATCCTTTATATAATATCTGTGTGTAAAGAGCCTACGCGTTGATTTAATAGCCCATATATATCGTTTATTTAACCAAACAAAGTCACAGCCCAAAACTAAAAAAAATGTAATATAATTTTTTTTCTTTGTAGGCAAGCTGCAGCGTAAAAATTTCAATAAACACGCAACTTTATCAGTGAAGAGTTTTTTTTTGTTTAAATAAGCTGTATCGTAAAAAAAGTATTATGGCTTTAGAAACCAAAAATAAATACTTATGAAAATAGACAAATTTAAGTTATGAGTGTTTTTGAAAAATGGCGGAATTTGTATACGAAGGTGTGCATTTTTAGTGATTTGGTGATAAATTAGTTTTGATTATTTTTACTTTTTTTTAGTTGCTTTAAAAATCTAAAACGATTTGCAAAATGCTTAAAAATTTTGTTTTAAATTCACGTTATTTGCAGCATTGTTTGATATGGTATAAAAGGTTTCTTCATTTATTTAACATTAAAAGAAAACTCAGAAAAAAAGTAATATTGTTTGCCTTTGCAATAGCGAGTTGTTAATATTTAAGAGGGAAATTTTTTTTTTTCATATATTTAGAATAAGTATTTATATTGAAAAATTTTAAATATGACAGTAATCGGACTTTCCACTTGTTTGTTAATTGGGTTACCTTTGACATGTACTTATAATCGCCTTAAAAATTGTATGAAAAGAAAACATGATCAAAAGTAACACCTATAATTGTAAAACAAAAATGCAAAATGAAAAAGAAAACTTAAATAGGTTAAAGAAATTATGATATAGAAAAAAATGTTAACTTACTATAATTTTCTTTTAAAATGAAAAGCTTTTCACACTTTTTTGCTTGAGAAAAAAAAACGGAAACATAAAGAATTATGTGAAGAATGCATGCACAGTCGCACGCATTTTGCCAAAAGTACTCTGTATGCACTTTCATATGCTTGTTTTAATTTTGTACTTCAGAAAAGAAACCGGAGATGTGTAAAATCTTTTTAAAAGAATGTTTAAATATTCTGTATATTTTTGCACGGAAAATCAACTAAAAGACACGTGACCAATTTTTTGTATAATCTAGTCAGGAAATACATTTATGTTTAGTTATAGTTTGTGTAGTATTTTCCTTTAATATCATATTTTTATTCTAAAAACCTATTAGTAGTTTAAGTTAATTTTTTTTTAATTAATAAATAATTATTAAGTGAGATACTCAAAAGTAAATCATATTTCTTTAACAAATGCGGTTACATTAAAATAAACACATTTTTTTATTCTAAAAGTTTTCGAAAAATTTCGCCAGTGTTTCTGAAATAACTTTTTTTTTACTTTTTTGGTCCAGTAACCGTTTTAATTTTTTTTTGCCATATCTATAAAATTAATAGTTCGAGATAAAAGTGTGGTTTACCCCCGTTGAAATCGCACAATATATAAAGGCTGCATGCTGAGTTACTCGACGCCCACATTCACCAACGTACATATCGTGTATTGTTATACACAACAATAATAATTTTTCAATTTTTTCTTACTTTGCATCCTTATGAGTACGAACTATATATTATTGCATGCCCAACAGTGGGGAATCGGAGCAGTTTAGTTAAATCAAAGTTTTACCTGGTCATATGAAAGATGCAGTTTATCTTATCCTTTAAGTTTGGGATTAAACCCCAAAATTTAAATAATGATAAAATTAAATAAAAGTATCATTAGTATATTTTCCTGAGAGATATACTTCTTGAAAAATTAAGCTTCTTTTAGCAAGACTAAATCTCATCTTATTTTCAGAATTTGCGTTTTAAAGACAAGAACCTTAGTTGGGTTCAAATTAACGTAAAAAAATTTAAACAAGTCAAAAGTTGTAGGCATTTAAACTTGATAATTGTCAAAACAAACAACCTAGATATGTCTTTCCAGTCACATTTTATATCGAGAAAATTAAATCAAATGTCAACAAACACAAGTCCCCCTGCTTCCTATAGTTTTTTCCTGATACCTACACGTTACAATGCATGTATAGGGGCCATCTCATAATTAAAAGTAAAAAAAATTATTTTTTTTACGTGTTAGTGTTTTTTTTTTTAATTCTGCTTTACGGAGTATACAATTAAAAAAGAAAAATAAAAAAATAAGCATTCAGCTTTAACTATCAGGTTAATTAAGAAAATTTAAATTTTAAAGCCTATTTTCTCAAAACGCAAGAAACAAAAAGCTTAACGCAAGGTGTGTATCTGATAAAGAACTAAAATTTTACATTCTATAGCAAGTCGGGTGTTTTGAACTTATTTACGGAGTCTTTCACAGAGGCTGACTGGGGACTACAACTGGTAACCCAGTACCAGTCCAGCACGCAATTGGCTAAGTATTTGTTCGCTTAAAATCCTACTAATTATTGAAAAGGAATAATTTTGGATTATATATACATATATATATTCAACGGGGCGACAACAGCGAAGAAAAATGAAAAGTCACCTCTCTTAGATTTTTAGAATTTTTTTTTAAATTCGGGATTGCGGTGAAAAAACTTTATTGGCAAATTTTGCTCATAAAAAGTAACCAATAACAATAGTAACAACAACCAAATAATATAGTTCTTACGTTCTTTTACAACTTTTAATTTTGTTTCATTGTAGTACATTTTTGAAAAGAAGACAAAATTACCTGTGAATTGGTATAAGATATGGGTCCTTTTTTTCTAAGGCAGCAGAATCATTGAGCCTAAATTCAATACCCTGAGACATCTTTTCATCTGTATTACAAGAAGGACTTTTTAAGAACTTGCGTTTGTATCAAATTTTGAAAAGCAGTTGCCTAATATTTTAATAGATTGTCCAAATACTTAAAAAAATGTTGTAAAGCAATTATAAAATTTTTTTTTAATACCTAACAGATTCGGCATTATCCGTATAAAAATAAAATAAAAATATATTTTGTCTTTTTCTTAAGCTCAGTTCGGCATTAACCATTTTTTTTAATTACATACTAAATTGTATTAAATCAATAATTTTTTTTTATATAAATAACAAAAAATATTTAATTTGATTTTTATTTATTTTAAACAAAAAAAAATATTATTTTTTTTATTCGAGAGTGTAAAATATTATTTGATTTAAATATTTTCTTGTTATAAAACTTCTTATTAAAGGTAATAATTAATTTAATGCTTTTTCATTTTTCTTAAAATAAATTCACTTTAATACAAAACCAACAAATTTGTTATACTTAACTTAAATTACGTGATTTGTTTTACTTAAGCTTAATGTTGATGTTGGAAGATATGTGACGCATACGAAATCCGTCTTTAACTAAAAATTAATTTAATTTTGGCATAACATCTAAACAAACTCGGATCTTTATCAAGTGACTTCTCTTGTAAATTCAATACATTAAAAAGTTTCTGTTTTTTAACGTATGCCAAAATTGTTTAAAGGAAGCCTGTGTGTGAGTGTGTTCTCTTCACATGAAAAGTTTTTGTTTCAGCTCTGTTTAACTTCGGTTACACTTGTGTATATGTGTGTATGTGTGCAAATATAAAAAAGAGAATTAGCGGTAGTGCCAGAGAATCTCTTTATGCATAGCTGCTGTTATACATACCCACATGCACACTTTATTTTAAAAGTGTACATAATCAATTAAGTAAATTTACGAGTTGGATAAGTACTTATTTTAATGTAAAATAACTGAAATTTGTTATTTAACCACTATCTCACAAACACCTTCGCCAACCAAAACATATATTTTTCACATTTTTTTCTGCTTAGTAAAACTCATTTTCTTTTTTCTTCCACTAAAAAAAACGAAAATACTATGAAAGAAAATATATAAAACACATGAAGTTGCTGAGAAATAAAAAAAGAGAAAATACGGACTGAATTAAATAAAAAAGTTTAAAATATTTAAATTTTTAAATCTTCTCATGGACAGAAATTTATTTTTTGATTTTACGAGAGGCCTTTTCATATATCTGTGGACTTTTGACAAAAGCACTTATTTGAAAAAAGTGAATTTTAAAGGAGAGCAAAAAAACTACTTTAACATCGCAAGTACCTGTGAAAATTCAATATTGGAAAATAATTCAGCTAACTAACTTTACATTTAAGGTTTTAAAACTTTTTAGATAATAATCACGACGTTTTTTGCGATGTTAAAGTAGTTTTTTTGCTCTCCTTTAAAATTCACTTTTTTCAAATAAGTGCTTTTGTCAAAAGTCCACAGATATAATAAACAAATAAATAATTTATTATCTTGCTGACATTCAAAGGAAATTTATAAAGTACTTAAAATATAAAAATTTGCATTCCGAAAATGTCCCTAGGCTAAAAAATTGAAGAAAGTCTTCAGCTAAGAGGAGTTTTTAAAATGTAAATTTTGAAACTTGCATATAACTAGAATTCAATAAGAATGGGTTATTGCTCCTTTATCGAAAAATATTTTTAATGATCTTATACCTAATGGTATACCTTTTTACAGTGCTCTTCCTATTTTAAAGATATTCACACACAACAATCAAGAATAGTTTTTGTATTTGTTTCTTTCATAAAACACATCCATCATATGCAAGTTTTTTGCTAAAGAGGAATACGTTGCACAAATAAGAAAAGCAAACTCTTTTAAAACACTTCAAGCTAACAAAGAAGCTTTTTAAACTTATATATATTTTCGAGTGTTTGATTATATTTTTCAATTTGTTTTTTACGAAATTTAAAAAAAATACTTGTGGTAAATGCTTGTTTGCCACAATTTATTTTAGGGTTTTTAACATTATACTCGTTCATTGGCTTTATGCAGACAAGAACAAAAACAACAACATTTCCAAAATTAAATGGGGTCATATTAACATTCTAACATAAGAGAAAGCAGATATATATTAAAGATGCACAAATATTTTTTCAAGTATGTTCATGTCACTTATCCTCATTAACCGGCATTAAAATGTGTGCTTGTGCTATATACAAATAAAATTTCAAATATATGTAGAAATTTCTAAGTTCTCTATTGGAGGTTTCTCACTCGAAGCACAGAGGCTAAGTAGGTTAAAAGTTTTGATTGTAGAGAGTATGTAAAAGTTTTCGCTATTTTATTATGGCAAATTAAAAATAAGAAATCAAAGATTGCTTAAAAAATTTTATTTTTAAAGTTTTAGATCAGAAAAATTATTTGTCTATCGTTATAAGCTCGTGATATTAAAAAATAATTATTGTAAAAGTGACATTTTTTATTTATAGAAGATCTTGAAATGGAAGTGATTTGTTTCTATAGAACCACTTAAATGTCAGTTCACTTCCAAAGCATATACTGACGAAATAGAAAAATCATGATCCCTTTTCCTGAAATTTTAAAAGTTTCAATAAAAAAAGCCACAAAATATTCTAAGAGCTTACCTCTTTAGCAAAAGAAATAATTTGGTTTTATTTAACGCCATGTTAAAAATTAATATTTGTCGACAGTTTAAAAGTTGTCTTAGAAAAAATAAATTTAAGCCTACAGAAGATCATTTAAGAATAAAGTCGACGAGCCTGTAAGCCTGTTACTAACTTATAGAAACTTTTTAAAAAATTGTTTCAAATTTTAATTGGTTTAATGTTAAATGACAACAGCTGCATTCTTATCTATAACCTTTTTTTGGATCACTACCAGTCAAACCAACAAATTGCTTCAGGTTGTAAAACAAACGTTTAAAGAGGAGAAAAATGTTCAGCACTTTTTTAATCTCTCTCAAGCTTTCACTAAAGAATTTTGTAGGCCTTTAAGCAAACTAGAAAAAATTTTCTTATATTATAAACGTTTGGAAAAGTAAAAATCTGCCGATATTTCACGATCAAAGACAGGGACTACTTAGTTCGCGCTCAAATAATATTTTATTCTGGGACCAAGTCTATACTTTTTTGCACATCAGAAATGCCAGTCAATAGTCAAACATTTACGGGTCATACTCGTTTTCTCAGTACCCATGAAGTTTCTAAGGAGACCTCAAACCAGACACGGCATTGTATTTTCTAACAAGTGGATTAGGCAAAGTTATTAGGAGTTAAAAATATAAACAAATATTATTCAGAAGGTGCCTCAACTATTTGAGGTAAAAATCCTTGGCAGTCATCTGGATTACTGCCATACATAAAATTTTGTTATAAATAAAAAGTTGACACAAATCAAACCTTAAACAGTTAAAACTGATTTACTAGTTCAGAAAAATTTCAGGTTTCATACTGATCCTTAAGTTCTGTTCTACAAAACAATTAGGTACGAAGAACAAAATAGTGGAACAAACACAAGGTAGTAGTTTAACGTTATCAAAATAAAATCATAGGAATTACGCATAAAAAAAATCTATTGTATTACATGGAATGACGGCAAAATATCAATTAGCTTGAGGGTTTTTACACCGAATGCTTTTGTGTTGTATAACCAAGTAAAGCTCTGGCTTAAGCAAATTAAGGCTGACCAAAAATTCACTATTAAACTTTTTTGCAGAGTTTTCAGACAAACAAGAAATTTAAGAAGTTTGAAATTTTAAATTTTGATAGCACTGATTCAACACAACCTTTATTTCTTACATTGATTCTTAATCTAAATTTTCGTTGTAATTAGATTTCGAATTGAACTAAACTTAAATAATATTTTTAGAGATGATTTCCAGAGTAAAGTAAAATAAAAAAATACATCGAAAAATTTAATTATTTAGCAAAAATCACCACGTATTTAGGAGATTCACAAGGTGTCCTATAATGTCCTATTGTCATATTGTTATAAAATTTTACAACTTTTTGTTATCTTTTATACAAAAACATTTCTTAAAAAATACTACGTCGTTTAAAAAGCACATCCGCTGAGTGTTCAACAATTGGTAAAGGTTGTTAAACTAATGCGAAATTTTATGACAATATGACAATATGAATCCGCTTATTATATGTTATACTTACATATTTATTAAAGCAGCAGGTTCAAAAATAAGTTTAAATTGTTACTTACCTATAAAAAGAAAAGAAAAAAATGTATCAATAGAAATATATTATAAACATTAATTAAAGTAGCTTCAAAACGTTAGCTAAAATGCAAAAAGACTTAAGTGGAAAAAATGCACAAAAACATGTCTTAATAAAATTTAAAATTTTTGCAAATATATCTGTTTGTACCAGATTATCCAAGATGAATTCATTTATGATATTGAAGCTGGCATTAGTTGGCCAGAATAGAGCACAAAATTTTTGACAAACATGAAATTCTCTTTTAATTTTAAGTTACTTTTTTTATGGTGGTTCTTTCACTTGGGGACTCAATTTAGGAATATTTTTAAGCAAGTTTTTTACAAACAAAAAAAAATTACTTAAAAAATATTGATTTTAAGTCTTAACGGTTTATGCTATTGCTTGCAATCAATAATTTCTTACACTTAAAAATTTGAAAATTGCTTTCACAACAGAAAATTTTTAATTTTGCAAACGTTTTTTTGTTTTTTAACGTTTACATGATAATTTTAGTGGATTTTATTAAATGAACATGGCCGAAAAATAAAAAATTTATAAATATTTTGAGTTACTTAGTAACTAAAATAGTTTTCAAAAAGGACTGGCAGACAGACCAACAACTTCATTGCTATTTTTTATATGTAAGCCATACATATGTACGCATGAGTAATTATGACACACAAATGTGTATTAATCATACGTCACCAACAAATTTAAAGTAATTTAGTCTCACGCATAAAAAAATTTAAGGGATAAATTGATAAATAAGTTGGAAAGAATTTTTTTAAATACACAATTTTTTTAATTTTTGATTGGGAATATTCCTATTATTTTCTATCGACATATTTATGGCTTTGTTAATGCAGTACATCGTATTTTTTAAAAAATAATTGTAATTTATTGCTATTTATATACTTGGTTTTTATATTGTTCGTAAAATGCAATATCAATTTATAAATTGTGAAATCAGTTTGTTGCACATATCCATAAGCTTTCATCATGATATTGGCATTTAAACTTTAATTTGTTTAACAACATTTTGCATTTTATTTTCCTTTATTGTTTTAATTATTTGTTTTTATTTAAAGTTTCGCTCTGGATTTTTTTAAAATATATTTTTTTCATTGTCTTAAAATCGTTTACTCTTTGTTTTTGGGATAAATTTGAATTATTTTCAATTGAAAGTTAATATGAGTTTCTTAAGATTAAATATTTTCCAAAATATTTATGTATACTAATTTGTAATATTTTATGAAAGTTTAAATAAAGGTTTTAATTGTTTCCCATACTGACTTTTAGTAACCCCAAATCTTGAAATTCAGAGATTTCTCTTGGATTTTATAACATGAACCTCTTCTAGTAGAAGCTATGCAGGTAGAACCTAAATGTTTTTCTCACAAAGGTACAAACACAGATAAAATAAAGCTTTACTTATTTACTTGTAGGTTAAAATTAGAAATTTTATATTCGGCTGTGCCGAATCTTATATACCCTTCACATTGGTCTTTAAATATACCCAGCCGAGTAATTTTGTACTGCAAATAATATAATAAAAAACCTTGTGCGAGTTTTAAAGTCCATAGAAAACTATACAAAATTTTAACGTTCGTATGAATAATAGAAATAGATGAAGAATGTTTGAGGTCGAGAGTTTTAAAAGTTTTCGACATTATGCATATTTGAAGGTTAATAAAACTTGTTAAATGTTATGGGATGTTCTAGTCCCCCTGCTCTTCTCCAACTTTTTGTCCAAAATGTATGAATTATTTGATTATTACTTTTTGTAGAATATTCGAAGTCGATAGCTGTAATGGTTTTCCAGAAGTAGCGTATCGAAAATTTCATAAAAATTGTTGATTTGTGTAAGAGCTACCCCTTCTTCACCCATGATGTCCAATTACTTTTTGTAGAACATTTCATTTCGATATCTGTTATAGTTTCCGAGATATAGCATATCAAAAATTTCATACGAATCGGTAATTTGTATGGGAGCTACCCCTTTTTTGCCCCCACTCCAAAAAATTTTTTTCTTCAAAGCGTAGGCCTTGTTATCCAACTACTTTTTGTAGAACATTTGATTTCGATATCTGTTATAGTTTACGAGATATAGCGCATAAAATATTTCACCAAATTTGTGCAATTGTAGGAAAAATACCCCTGGTCCTATTTGAAAAAACTTTTTCCGTTATTTAGATCCCTTCTTTAGAAGTATCCGTGCCAGTTAATGGTGTCAAACTATTAAAAATATCCCGCAAACAATCGCTATTTAAAATGAGCAAAATTGGTTCACTATTGACCGAGATATAAGCGAAAACCCAAAGTAACCCATTTTTTTTAGGACAAAATCCGTGCATATATCCCTATATATCTCAGTAAGTATAGTCATTCTTCCCACAAAACTTGCCACGGATACTCCTAAAAAAGGGACGTAAATAATGGAAAAAGTTTTTTCAGATAAGACCAGGGAAAGGGGTACAATTGCACAAATTTGGTGAAATATTTTATGCGCTATATCTCGGAAACTATAAAAGATATCGAAATCAAATGTTCTACAAAAAGTAATTGGGCAATAAAGGCTACGCTTTAAAGAAAAAATTTTTTGAGTGGGGGCAAAAAACGGGGTAGCTCCCATACAATATAGCGAATATTGCGCTCTTAATTGTTTTTAATCTTTTTTTTCTTCAATGCAAAAAGTCAGTCTAGTCTTAAAAAATCTAAAATTTTAATTTTTGCGCTAAATATTTTTTTTTTAATTTTTTATCACTATTCAAATAATTTCAAGAACTTTGTAATTCCTAAAAACTAAATTTTCCAAAAAAAATATTCAAAAGTTTCTCTTAAGTTTTTTAGTATTCCTTAACTGCATTTACCCAACAATACAAAATCAAAAGATTTAATTCAAACTAACAAGCAAAACAAAAATATGATTCAGCTACGCCATAAGATGTAGAATTTGACGAAAATATTTACATTAACTTAATTGAATTTTATAATGATGCTAAAAAATATCTCTCCTATGACACAAAAATATTTAATCTAATGACTGACATTTATATTAATACATTTAATGGATAAATGCCAGAACATTTGAAAAGATATTAACTACACATTATCTACGCTCGTGTTTCAGTGAGCGTAAGTACATTATTTTAAATAAATTATTATCATTATGGTGCTAGTAAAGTCTTTTAAGGGAATATTTTCTAAATAAAATAGAAAGTAAAATGATATTTTACGAAATTTTATTTGACGGCAAACATTTCAGCTTTTAGTTTAAATGTTATTACTTGCAAGCATAGACAAACGTTGCTAAGTTTATTTTAATACATAAAAAGACAATATTTAAAATGATTTGGAAAATACTCAAAAAGATATTTATTTTGACAGACAGCAAAATATAGAGTCAACTATTCACTAAGACGCACATTCTGATTTTGAAAGATAATGAAGGGAAAACACATAATGACAATTGTTTGTGTACATTTATTTGTAAGAAAAAAACAAGGGCGATTGAAATTAAGATTGAAAGACGATATTTTAAGGCATCTGTAAGAAGAACAGTAATGTTCAAAAAGCGATGTCAAAAGAAAAATTTAAAATTAGAAAAACTTGTTAAGTGTAGGTTAGGCTAGGTGGGAAAAGGTATAACAAGCTGTCGTTAAATATAATCAAATATTTGCTTTAGGCCTGCCAATTTTGTCCCTCATGTTACCTTTAAAAGAACAAAGTTTAAAGAAAGAGAAAGACTTAAATTCTGAAAAAAGTTTAAAAGAAAGAAAAGTAGCTTGAAGCAGGCCAATCACATGGTCTGCAGAGTATCGAAACTGCAATCCCCAGACCCACTTACTCACTAGTCTACTGAGGCCGACCATAGGAATAGTTGTGAATTATTATTGCAATAAGTGAGAAAAACTATCAAGCCTTATTCTTGCAATTGCTGTTTAAGCATCAGTTTTTCCCAGTTGAGCTGCATATTTCTAAGTGTAAACAACTAGAAAATGTTTAAAATCAAATTACCAAACTCTAAGAAAACACTTCTTTAAACATCTAAAATAACTCTTTTTTGCAACGAACGGGATACATATATCCCGTTTGTTGTTCGTTATTACAACGGATTTTAGCCAAATAGTACTATATGGTACTAAACTAATATCTTATGGGTACAATTGGGCTTGCGTGGGTATCAAAGTCATAATTTCATCCTTATATATATTGGTTTCTGATTAATGTTAGTGGAAAAAGTTTTGCCATAAGATACATTAATGCTATACATGCCTTCAATGCCTTTAATAACGTGCTTTTGTCAGACGGGTTGAAAATATATTGGGTCATGTGAAACAGGTAAAATTCTTTTTGCATCTCTGTACCCACGCTGACAGAGTCTTCACCTGTGGCTTTTGGAGATCAATTTGGATTGGTGCCTAGATACTTCTCCAATCAAAGCAGAAGTCAGAATTTCAAAGAATATTTAACAAGCTTTGGAACAAAAAAAGTTTTTAACAACTTGAGATTTTTAAGTGAACTGCTTATGCTCTGATCGTCCTAAAAAACGCTTTATCCTTTTTAGCTGCTTAAAATTTAACTACATCCCCGCATACCATATCGTAATCTTAAGGTTTCATGCCACCAATTTGCTTAACAAATGCTATTGTGATTTCTCAAAAGGTTTCAAATAGGCTGAATATCCTGTAAAAAGATATTTTCACCGATTAAAAGTAAAACCTGTGTGAGACAATTTTTAACCAGGAATCATCATACTTAAATAAGAATCACGTAGTTTAGCTGTAGTCAGCTGAGGTAAGTAAGTGGCCTCCAGGGTCTTTTAACGGATCCAAAATCCTTAATTTATAAATATTAAACCACCTTTAATCCATTTCAAGGGATACAGTAGAGTAAAGCATTAGCAAGTTGTGATAAAAAAAAATACAATTACTATAAAACGATGGACGGTTGGGCTGCAGTCTTTGATGCCAGCTGTTTTGCATTGGCAGTACGGGCTTACAAGAAAAATTTATGGGATGCAGGATTGATAATAAAGGTTTAGATTTCCGCTAAAATATAGAATCAAATTGGTTCTTTTGGCTTTAAAATGACGATTCGATGATTCAGATTTTAAAAGAATCGGAAAATATTTAAAATTAGTACTAAAATATCATTTATATCTAAGGTCCTATAATACGCAAAAATATCCTTATACCTAGACTATTGAAAAGTTAGTTTTAGTAATTTTCGAGAATCTAAATACAAAACTAGTCAGCCAAAACGGGAGTTTATGTTGGGGCAGTTAGATGCAGTCTGCCGATGCCGTCGTATTTGAGGACATGTGTTATGATAGCAGGCCTTTATAGTCATCAGTTTTTTTTTTTGGTATGAAAGAGTATTTGTGCTTAGTTTTTCCTACAAGTATTACAAGCAATAACTTTCTGCTAATCGTTAATCATGCCACAATCAATAAATAAATACTACTTCCGGGTTTCTGTACACAATTTTTGTGGATGTTAATACTGACGTAATCTTAAATTAATTTTGATGTAGTTTTTAATATGACCAGCCTTGTAAATGCATTACTATATTCGCTTTGTGCAATGTTGAAGTGCTTTTTAATATTTCAGCCAATATTTGTAAACTTTTTCCTTTGGCAACTAATGGGATATGTACGTCTTATAACTTTTAATTTCAAGACATCACATTTTTGGGAAGAATTGACAAAATTTGTTTTAAAACATTCAGCGGAAAATTTTCCTTTTTTTAAAGGGTTAAAGTCAAAAACAAATGAAATTTACAATTATATTGCAAAAACAAGATCATTACAATAACAATTTTATAATACCGTTACTGTGAGTAGTTAACCTAAGCTAAGTGTGTCTGTGTTAATGATTGAAAATATAATGAGTTTGAACAGACAATTTTCTATTATATGCATAATGTACACAAAAATCCTAATAAAACCAGACTCACGTCTTAAAGCACTAAAACTGGAAATCCGCAAAGTTTACAAAAGTCTATTTATTAGAAATTCAATGTGAATTTACGTTGTGTTCGTTGCCACACCTGAAGTAATTGTTTTATTTTTTTTCTTTTGGGCAAGATTGTATTAAATTTTATAAAATTAAATGTGGGTATGGGTAAATGGGGTAGACATTTAACTTTTTCTCTTCAGTGAACATAGGCTGAATCAAGTGTAAGTTTATTTAATTTCAAATTCAATGTTTTAAAAGTAAAGCGAGCTCTTGCGGTAAATGTAAACACTTTTAATTTAAGGGATCAATTAAAAATAAAACCTTAAGTTTTACTTTTGCCTAAAAGACACTACAAATTTTGATATTATTTTATTAGTTTTTTTTATCAAAAATATTTTAATTGCTTGACAAAATTTTAAGATTTAAGATCGTTGTTGTTATTGTGGAGGTTAAAACTGGTACATAATGAACGACTTAACAATTGACAAAATTTTGAATCGGCTGTTAATAGTTTCACAAATGGAAATATTTGCGCTTTTTTACCTTCAAGGTTTTTTTTTATATAGCTAACTCAATTCTACAAAACTTTTATGTATTGAAATATTATTGAAAAGTTTGTTTTTCAAAAAAAAAACGTCGAAATATAAATTAGCAAAATAGACATAAAATTTTTTACATAGATTATGGCATAATTTTGGAAAAGAACCCAGCTGAAACTTCACTTACAAACTTTTTGATAATGACTTCCTTTATTCAGTTTTTAGCCTTAATTGCCACTTTTTTTCTATTTGATATTTAATTGTAATGACTTATTAAAATCACTTTGTGATGTGAAAAAATCATTTATTTCGATGAAATTTCTTATTTTAAATCAAGTCTATTCGTATTACTTCAACCAATCAAGCAGAAAAAAACTAGTTGTATTAATATATTATTTCGCATTTAAAAACAAAGTGTCTCGGCTCGACATCCTTGACAACAGCGGCGATATTCTCGGCAAAACGGGCACTCCGGGGCCGGACACTCTTCGCAGTGTCGATACGATTTTTCCGCTTTCTTGGGGAGTGCTCCATGGCTTGTTCACTTGTATTCTAAATCTGGTTTTAGTAGCAGAGCCTATATTTCTGGCAAATAACTAAAAAAGATCCTGAGTATCAACAACCTTTCCACTGAAAAATAATTTTTTGCTAATAGTTTGTCAGTCATCTCAATTCCGTCAATAGCCTTGTGTCTTAGACCCAGTAATTGTATGCATAAAATTCACACATGGCACGGTGCAAAATGATCTTTAATAATTTCTGTCTATTTGTCGTTGACAAAAAAAGAAATTAAAATGATTTACCCCTCTTGTATATAATATACAAGAATGAAAAGCGTTTCATTCCATCTGAGAGATGGATGATGCTTGACTGTTAGTCAAGTGTTGCCGAAGAGACTCTTAATGGAAAAAGCATAGTGTATATGAAAAGTAAACTTCGTCCTAACTTATAAAGTAAAAACGAAAGAGAAACAGTCATGCCGTATCCCTTTCCGTGTTACATGTAAGTTAAATAGGTAATGTTTACAACCAAATACACTACTACCGTTCAAAGAGTACTGATGATTAAATTGCGTATTTGCTTTTAAAAATGCATTCTACTCGGCTAGTAGCGGTAGAAAAATCTGCTTTTTTCAAATTGAAAGTTTCTTTCAACATTAACGGAAAATAATAATTTCTTCTAATAAAAAGAAATTACATAAACGACACGCTAAGCTAAACTAAAAAGCTAAATTTTGTATTGAAACAATTAGTTCAACAATAAATAAAAATAAGGATAAAATGGTGGCAAAATCTCTTCGGTTTGCTTGGACAACCTTTCACACACCACATTTTATTTATTTACTATTTAAACCCCCTATTTTTCGCTTTCTACCTCTAAAGTTAGAGAAAAATAAAAAATATTAAAAGTTGTTTTGTTATTTTGCTTCGTTAACAATAAATCAAAAATTAATTTGATTTTATTGCATGTGCAGTACATTCAAATAAATAACCGGACATTTACACATGCTTTAATTAATTTATTGTTTAAAATAAAAGGGTTTATATCCATAAATTATTTTTTACTCACTGATTAATTGGCAAATTATTTAAATTTTTTATTACAAATTGCAACACTTGCAAAACTTATTAAAATGCATGAAACCTATCATCTATTTCAATCATTTATATTTATGTAAAATAAAAGATAACAATGATTTATTTAAACTGTAAAAGCAAATTATTTTTATACACACAAATAAGCAGTTACATGTGAATGAACATTTTAAAGTGTGGGTGGGATGGCATAAAATATGTAAGTATTACCGACCAATCTCCACAGGTGATTAGTTTCTTTCATTGGATTTAACGCAAGATTTATGTTGGAAAATAAATTTTTATTCTACATAATTTCAAAACAATTTAACTTTGTAAAAAGAAGATTCCTATCACGCATACTTGCTTCAGTCATGCTTTTAGCTGTTTTCTGTTTTCTAGATACGTTATGATTGCTGTGTTTGTTACTGTGACAATGAGAAAGTTACGCTTAATTTTGTGGCAGAAACAACGAGCCTACAAGACTCACTTTTTATCGTGTAGTGATAGATTTTGAAAAAACAGGGACTATAACTGATAGGCCCAATCATGGACCACAACGTATGGCAAGATCGGCTGAAAGCGTTACTGCTTCCAGAAGATCATTTACGCCGCCGTGCATATGCCAATAGAATATTACAGCTCGCCCATAACAACCCCGATTTTTATGAGAAAATCATAATTAGTGACGGGGCACATTTAAATTTGAATGTATATTTGAATAAACAGAATAGTCGGTGCTGGGCAATGGAAAGCCCTAAGATAACTCATTGCATCCCTCAAAAGTGAGAGTTTTGTGTGAAATTTGATCAGGAAACTGAATACGGCGTAATGTTAACTGTCAATTGGGAGCGATATCGTGATATGATTGAAAACTTTTAAGTGCCACAATTACATGCTTTGGCCTAATTAAACATGTGGTATCAGCAAGACGGAGTCGTATTGCATACAGCCGGGACTACAATGGAACTAATGCGAGACCTCTTTCCATAAAAAGTTATTTCAAGATATTGTAATGTTAATTGGCCTCAACGGTCGCCTGATTATGCAAACAAACCACAAACGCTGGAAAAACTAAAAAAAAACAATATTCGTGACACCGCGTGAAATCTCACATGTAATAAAAATTTTCTCAAAAGGGCTGGCATTTGTGAGGCTTACTGTGGCGCAGATTTATCTTATATTGTATTTCATACATAATTGCCGACACTAGATTAAACATTGTCTTATATAAGATCCATTCTTTTTCATTTATTCAAAAATTTTAAACAAACAAAGTAGTATACCTTGCCAGCAGGCACCCTGTATAAATTTATTTTAGATTTGAAGGCCTTCAATATGTATGGTCGAATCCACGTAAATCGACCCAAAATTATTAAAACAATCGATGAATAAACATTTAGAACAGCACAAAAATTATCGAAATACTAATAAATTCGTTTACATTTTCTTTTTATTTTTTTTGCAAGAGTTAAAAATGATCACATACAAATAAGCAGATATTTTTTAGAATTAATCAAATACAAAAACACCTCCTTAAAATTTTAGAAAATTAGTCCCGTTCTCAACAAAATTTTTTTTTCACAACTCGAGCTTAAAGCCAAAATTTTTTTAAAAATGTATGGTTACAACCTTCATAGTTTTCAAGTGATCATTGTAGGCAGATATTATGTTTTTTAGTGTCGACTTACTATTAGTCGCTTAAAAATCAAATTCGATTTTCAAACTTTAATGTTTAATTGTTATTAACAAAAATGTGAGCAAATTTGTAACAGCTTTTACAATGGAATTGCCCATATTTAACAACAATATTTCCCTCTTAAAACCACTCTCCTTAATGCTGAGTTTCTAAAAATATATGTGAATCCAATAGTGGCCATATTGCTTCTAAATATAATGGATTGAGAAAATAATAATTATAATAAACCAAATACCAAACAAGTCACTGGCATTGTACTGTAGAGCGCCAAAAGAAGTAATTTATGTATGTTTATTTGTCTATATAGACCTAAGGGTAAAACAGGCTTGAGAATGAGCTGGTTTTTCTCCTTCACTAAGTTATTTTCAATTAAATTAATATAAATGGTAAAACGAAGTTAAAATCATAATTTATACAATTTCTATGCTTCCATAAATTTAGCAACAAAAAAATAACTGACATTCAAAAAACAAAAGCAATTGCAAACGAAAAAAACAGTAACCAGCAGCCAACTAACAGGCTTTAAAGGATATTCATAGAAGTAGTCACAGTTACCAAGAACTTTGCTATTGTTTTAGAAAATGAAGGATATATGATATTCGTTAGATAAACATACAAAAACTCTTCTTCTGTTCAAGCATAAGCATATTAAAAGTTGGCACGGAAAAGAAAATAAATAAATCAATTCGGCTGTATAAAAACAGACAGACAGACAAGAGAAAAATTATTTATACATAAAAATAATATGTATTCATTTAACATTTTAGTATGTGATTTAAGCCAGCTAGGTCTCTACTTAAACAATAAGTAGAAATCGTGCTTAAAATTTAAATGTAATTACTAATATAAGTTCTAAGAAGAAACATTTATTGGGCACTAGCAGTTAACCTGCTACTTCGTTAAGGCAGGGATTTATAAATACAATGAGCATAAAGATGTGAAAATTCACTATTTTCTAAACAATCTTAATCCAGTATGTTTTGACAAGAAATTACCTTATTAATAACGATAATTTTATATTCCTGGAATCAATATTCTCAAAAATGAAAAAAAAACAAATATATTTGGCTGAAATCTGGGTCAAGAGAACTTATATTCATATATCTAGACTAGTTATCTTAAACATGAAATAACAGTCCTTAATTTATGTAAAAATGCTCATAGTCGCAAAAGCTTAGAAATGTTATCAAGTGTTAACTTGGCTCCAGACTTAATCCGGTTTCATAGCTCTTACTTTAATACTTCTATATCTATAATCCCATAAATGCAAACCAAAACTTTAAAAAAAAAATTAATAATATATTTTCTATCCACCTTGCAGGCTTCCAACCTTATACTGGTTCAAAAGTTGTTGGTTTTGTATTTCTCACAAAGTGCAAAAAGAACCAAAAATTTAGAAAGAAATTATTTTTGATTCCTCGTCTCAATCAGGGCAACACACCTTAATTTAACAATTCTAGAGCCAAATCCCTAAATAATGCATAAAAACGCCAAAAATTAAAAAAAAAATATTTTCTGTCCCTTGTGTTTAACTTCCGGCCCCAATGTGAATCAAAATCTCTTAATTTTTTCTTTTCAAAAATTTGTAATACCAAAAATGTGAGGAAATATTATGTACACCTTGCTACTTTTGACTCCAATTTGGGTTAGTACTCCGTAATTTCATATTTCTGGGCTCACAATATAGGCACATTGAAGATGGCTTATGCCACTCAATGCCATTTTTTCAATTGTTTTTGTAAAAAAGTAATTTTTTTAATCTACTTTGCTGCCCTTTTTATAGGTATAGTAGTAAGCTATTTCATAAAATTATTGAAATGATGAAGTTTGGTTATTAAAAATATTGGTTACGTTATATTTTCTGCTTTTGAAGTTATTTAAAAACGCATGAATTTTCTAAGAATGCAGTCGAAATTTAATTAATCGAAAATTACACAAAATTTTTTTGGCTTGTTATCTTTATTTTACCCTGCTTATAATCTTAAAATATTCAAAAAGTACCTAGAAAAGTCGTTAATAATATAAATTTAAGCTGATAACCCAAAAATAATGGAAAATGTACCAAATATGGGAACAGTTTTTTTCTGGCTTAATCGCCCTAATCCTAATCCACATCCAATTCTTTCATATTTCAAAGCTCAAATGCAAAAACCACCTTAAAAGTACCACATTATTTTGTTCCGCTTAGGGCAAAAGTTTGAAAAAAAAGTGTCAAAACTATTTTTTTGGAGAGCTGTCAGAATAACATTTGAAATCGTTATTGGTTTAGAAGCTAAAAACAAAATACCAAATATAATTGTTGTTCCTGTTTTACACTGTTGAAAGTTACTTAAAAATATTATTCAAGGTTATAAATATATCAAATTACAGGCTGTCAGGCTGCGAATTGATATTTTTAAATTAGATTATCTCAAAAAGTAATAAACGGTACGAATGGAGGGTGGTGCCATTGAAATTATCGATTACAGAGATTCGTGAGTTACTATATTGGAGTAGTCAAATTAGCATCACGCGCTTGCTGCGGAGACAAATTTTAAAAGTAACGATTCTTACGTAATTGCTCGTTGACAATTTTGTGCAAAGTTCGGTATTCAGCGAATGCGTGTTGGGCCAAATGTAAATTTACTTCGTTCGTGAATTAAGAGTTTTCGCGCAACTGTTTCGTCTTTGAAAGTACCACGGCAAGGGCCCAGTGGATCTTCTTTCTTCTTCCCGAAAACATTAAACTGTATGAAAGTAGTTTACGTGAAAATCCGCGATTTTCAATACGGAAAAGAGCAGCCTTGTTGGTTGTGATTATTTATAAAATTTTAAAAAGATATCTGAGGTTCCTTTCTTTGAAAATTCAAAACGTTCAAGAACGAAAAAAGTGACTTTTATGTATTTATTTTATTTATGAAACAATTTTGGAGCCTTTGCGAACTCTAAATCTAATTTTTTGGAGCAGCAAAATTCACTTTCACTTAAACAGCCACGTCAACAAACAAAACTGCCGCTACTTGTCTCCGAAAACCCGCAACCCTTGACTGAAACATTAAAAACCAATGCATTGCCCCAGGATAACTGGGGCATGTTTTTGGTTGCTCTGGTAAAAAGATAATTATGCATCATACGTCCTGTGTTACACTAAGTCTTTAATGACTAAATCATCCGAATCTTAGTCGATTTGCTTTAAGAAAAATACTGAACTGATCAAATAAGTTGATTTCCTATGATTTTATGGATAAAATATTTTTAAAAAATACAAAAATTATTTTATGATAAATTTTTTACCAATCAAAATAACATTAATAATAAACATTTTTGTTACTCAATTCTTATTGAAATTTATGAACTGAAAGCCAATCTTATTCTTTAGCCGCCTTACCTTAGCTTTTTGAACTATTTTTTTTAGTAAAAACTATAACTTGCGAATACACAAAAACTTATTATTAATTTATTTGAACAACATCATGATATTAAAAGCGAATAAAATACATATAAATGTAACATTATTTAAAGCACATTGTTTATATATTTTTAATTTTGATAACATTTTGATTTCAATAATTTATTTTAAAAGCAATGTAATCCTTATCTTTATAACAAAATCTTGTATTTATTTTTAAGTAAAAAAAAACAGTTATCTTTGATGTTGTGTTAGTAAAAATAAAATTAAATCTCTCATCTCCACTCAAGAAACCTTTGTGACTGACTATTTACGCAATATTTGCATGAAATTTTAAACAAATAATATGCTTAATAAAATAAAAATGTCCCCGAAGATTAAGAATATTTAAGGGGTCATATATAATGTTAAGAACAAAAAAATATTAATATATTGTAAAAAAAACCAAAAACCCAAAACAAAATCAGCAACTTATCGGTGGATTAAACCAAAAGGCAAACAAAAGGATATTGCTTGTAATATAATACATATGTGCATACATATGTACATACATATTTATAATAAGGATTTTTCGGTTTATGTTTTCATATTTAAATAATCATTTTGCTGCTCAATGATCCCTAAAGAAAACTTTGTCGAAGTTTGACTTCAAAATAAGGGAGGAGATTGCAAAATATAAAGCACGAAAAATCACAAAACTAAATTCGCAATAAGTTTGGCTATTAAGTACTTTATAAGCTCCTAGGCTATTAATATATTTTTTCTTTCGGTTAATGGCTAGTTAAGAATAATTTTTCTTGCTTGTCTGAAATAACTTTAATGCAAACTTGTAAAATAATATGTCACATAAAAGCAAATGTCAAAAATTTTCGACTTAAGATTTTTTATTTATTTTTTATTTGAGAGGAATTGTTTACAAATGGTTTAGTTTTTTTATATATAAGTTAAAAATTAAAAAAAATTTTTTAAAAAAATTAAAAACAAACACATCAGAAAGTAAAAATATGAAGGCAATTAACAACTCATATGGTTACCACTTCCTTTTGTGTAAAGTTTATAAAAACGATGCTGGGGTATAATTCGAGTCGGTCCTCCTACATAAAAATCTTATTTGCAAAGACCTGCCTTCATGCAGTCGCGTAACAACTACCTAGCTATTTTAAAGCAAAAAAATAGTTTGATATATGAATTTCCTGGATGATAGCAACCAACTTGAATCCCTTTCTAACCCAGCAAACAATCTCAAAATGTAGTGAAGTAGGAGAAGTAGGATTTTTGATGAAGTGGTTGACCGCTGCAGAAAAGAAATAAAAGGGCACATTGCTTCTTTTTTAAGCAGTGACCTTATGCGATTAAAAACGTAGCTTTTTTGATAAGACATATTTAATGCGAAAATAATATGTGAAACTTGTTGAACGATGTTCTCAAGGATTTTAATATATTCCTTTGCATGTTCTTGTTGAAATACAAAAACGTGGCTGAAATCAAAAAAGTTGTTATAAGATGCAAAAAAATCTGCAATCATTAACTTCCAAATACTTAACCATAAAATATTATTTTTTTTAATACAGTTTTTATCATTTTATTGCATAGTTAGATTTGTTTAATCTTTCAGTAAATTAAATGAATGAAGTAGGGTCGCATGAGACTACATGCAACCAGTAACGTTTTTGGTGTGAGTAATTAAGGTTTACCTAATGCAAACTAACAGCCCATAATTTTTGATTTCTATATTAAAAAATTAAAAAAAAAACAGTATTTAGCTTATCTAGTTTATTTTTTACATACAATATAATGGTACTAATAGCATTATAAGATTCCTATCCTTAATCGGCAATGTTACTTTTTAATATAGACCAGCTCTGAAGGTATTTAACTTTTTAGTGGTATTTTAGATATGCACCTGATCTAGTTTACCGCTGTGAAAGTAGTTATCACAGAATGTTTGTTCCTTCAGCTAAGCCAAGAATAGATTTTCAAGATCTTCCTGAGAAGCTGATGCATGATCCGTCACCAGGTTTTTATTTAAATGATTTTTTTGCTGGAGTACCTTTATATTCTCCAACCGCATGACGCAGCCAACTTTAAGGTTTTGTTTGAATATGCCTAACAATGTCCATGCCACCAATTGGTTTGCGGTATATATCTCATCGGCATTCCTCGCCCACACAGACCGATTCCTATATTGTCCAAAGAGTTTTCCTTTTGAACACTGGTTATATTTAACACTTTTTTTTAGAGAATTTAAAAAATCAGCATTTGTTTAATTGTTCCGAATGTGATCATTTTACCCACATTTTTTCTTATAACTTAAGCAATTGAAAATATTTATTTAAATTGATTTTCAGGAACGATACGTGTTTTTAAGTTAAGCCATAGGTATACCCTGAAAGGAAATGATTACTGCTAATAATGACTAACCAGGAAATTGTGATGGATCTGGTCTTAAAAATTTAAATTTTAAACAAATTTTGTAAGATATTACTTGAAATTGCCAAATTTTTAATATGGTGGCTTAAAAAGATGTTGGTTTTTTCATTTATGATACGTATGAACTTTTGTTAAATAATATATACTAATATATATATTTTTCAGTCGCTTTTATTTTCCCTAACATGTGAATTCAACGATTTTTTATAAAAAGAAAAGCATGACTTTTCTAAATTTTTAGCCATGCAACGTGGAATTTCCCTTATATTAAGTAGCCCCATGTGCACAAAATCTACGTAATTTAAAGCGACACTCGTGACTAGTATTAAGATAAATTTCGGGAAAACGTCTTAAATGTAAGGTGTAATTTGATCGTAAAATATATTTGCTCCTACCGGATGGACATTTTAAGCCGATAGGTTTACTCAAAAATGAGTCTCAGCCTATTATTGTTGGACGCTGCAAACATCAACAGCGCCATGTGCATAGTATTGAGATAACAATATACACACAGGTTTTAAATATAATAAAGCATGTATATATATTATAGTCGGTTAAGCCCGACTATGTTATACCCTGTTTCACATTTCTATTGGCCTAATGGAAAAATAACTGATAACTTTTTATTTAGTATAATAGTTAGTGGCCCAAAGACTCCTGAAGAACATTTTTATGGGACTATACAAAACACTAGATTGATCATACTTTTGTTCAGTATAAAAATCACTGGCCCATGCCTATAAAAAACTTCCTCAAAAAAAGTAATGTTTTTGCCTTTAGTAGCCTAAAACGCTTATTTCGGGAAAAAATTTGTAGGGGGGCTATCTTTAAAAATTAGCCAATTCTCGTCATAAACAGCATGCCTAGGGCCAGTGACAAAAAAAAACTTATCTGTGCCAAATTTGATCGAAATTGCGACCTGTACTTTGAACACAATAATGCATGGACACCCAGCCGATTGGACGAACATGCTTAAATAGAATTAGGAAGTGATTATAAGTCAATCGGTATTACAGGCCATTAATTTTTGTGTTACAAACAACTGAAAAAATGTATAGTACCCATACTACGTATGTGGTTTGGGCAGAGATGCTCGTAGATATAAGGGATTCTAAAATTACCGATAAATTTTTTGTCCCTGTCTATTTAAATAACGAAAATCAAATTATATCACTCCTTTGCCTTGGGGTTTAAACAAAACATAAAAAAGATTTACTTATCACTAAAATATCTTCTCTAAAAAATGTTTTGTTCTTAATAAAATTTCCAACCAAAGTCTTGAAATATTATTCCCCTGGCTGTCCCCGATTAAGGTCAAAACTAAGTTACTTTTTCTTTTACATATCAATTCGATTATTTCTTATCAATCAATACATTTATGAAAGCTTATGTTTTGTTCTCTAAAATCCACGAAATTCCCCTGTAAAATATTTCCCAAGGATATAGAAAAAGTTTTGATTTTCAAAAGCTTTAGTATATAACAACAATTTATGAACTGCAAACACATATTTCAGGGATTCCACCAGCTATGTTAACAAAATGAAGATATTGCTTTTTGTCATTCCCAATAAACACTTACATTTTGTTTGCAATTTCTTGTGTTGCTTCTAAAAATAAGGTTTTAAGTTTTAAGACTTTGTTTGTGTTGTTTGAATTAAATTTTAAAACCAAAACTTGATTCATGCTAATTTCTTAAAGGTACGAACTTAAAATTTAATTTCAGGGGTTTTTTAAGTACTTATCATTCCTCTTCCAAAAAACTGGCCAGGGGAACGGCGATTATCATGAAAGTTTAAAAATAAATAAATAAATATAATTAAATTATTTGAAAAGTTTCTCAATGGAAATGAATTAAAAAAAATAAAATCGGTTTAAAATAAAAAAAAGTTAATGTGCGCCTCTGAAAATTTCAAAATATGTTATTTTTCAAAAAAACTTTGATGGCGAAATTATCCTGTAACCTCACAATCACCGATATATATTTCATTATTTTTAGTTGGTTTCTAGTGCCCTTTAAATATATCCAGGCTATATCGGTTTTTACAAATCACCCTCTTTAAGTAAGGCACAAACGCGGTCAGATGAGGAGCCCTCCACTACAAATTACCTTAATACAAATTTACTCCATCTCTTGACAGAAAAGTTGAATGGCTCAAAAACCCCTGGACCTAAAAGAGGTAAATTAAATCGAGCTGATCTTGATTGAAGCTAATTATGTTTGTTTTGCGGTATTAAGCATTTGACCAGGGCTTAAGATTAATGTAGCTTTTTTAATAAAGGGTTTGGAAAAAATTATGTCTGGTTCACAAAACGTGTATAAACAAAAATTACAATTTCTTCCTTTTATTGCTAATTTAAAAAAAATAAGGGTAAAATTGTAAATTGTTAATCAGAGATAAGTTTCCGTAAATAAAAATATTTAAATTTTTAGAGAAAAAGATTTATGCAGTGTTTAAGAAAAAATATAAATAGATTTTAATTACGAACCTACACTTGTGTTCTTTTTATGTTTTATATTTTACTTTCCATGATCTTTTTTTTAATTTTTTTACCTGCAAAGTACCTTTTTTATTTATTATTTTGCTAAAGTGATTTTAATTTGACTGAAAAATAACTAAATCTTGGAAATAATCTAAGGCAAATCTAATATTGTATAAAAATTGTGAATTAAAAGTTTTTTGGTAACAAAATATTTTCAAATATTTACTCTTTATTAAAAAATAAAAGGTTTAGAAAATATTTATTTTTTAACAACCTATTTTAATTAATTAATTCTTGGAAAAAGGTTTTGTATAACATTAAAGAAAAATTTTAGGAAAAACTCTTGGCTACTGAGGTACTTAACACTTCTGTTTGCTAAGTCCTTGCATTTAAAAGCCAATTTATAATACAATTTATTTAAAAGACTTTCTTCTTGGTGCTTTTATTTATTTTTTCTTTAGAAAATTTTCTAACTTAAAGAGCAATAGAAAAATATGAGAAAAGGAATGATGAAAACTTTTAAAAAGTTTTTTTTTTGTAAAATATTTTTCTTTTCATATTTTCCACTTTCCTTATTTATTTATTTAGTTTTTTTATAGCCATTTATATGTGTGGATGCTGCTTTTGCTTATAAAGATATTTACTGACACAATTCCTCTTGACAGCGCACAACTAGTATTTCTGTGCGTATGTTTTTAGTTTAATGTTGTTAATTATGAGGTTTCGGGTAGTTATTTAAAAATTAAATTAAACGTCAAGGTTTCCAACTCCATGAGTTAAGCATAAGTAGACAACTTTGTCTTGGTTTGAAGTACTTTTAAAAAGCACTTTTCCATTTTATAGATAATAAATTACTTGGTTGCCCTAGTAAATAATATTGACTAAACATCCTTGGAATTTTCAAGCCAACCTCGTCCTTTTCCTGCCTTTTATAAGTAAATGCCTATCCATCTCTTTTTATCCGTTATAGTAAAAATATTTTTCAATTTTATAAAGCTAAATACATACTTATATAGAAAACTATAGTAAATTGCTAAAGGAAAATCTATTAAGAAAAAAATCAAAATGGAGCAACAACAACATCTGTTTCATAATGGATTGTGGAGGAATTTATCCATTGAAAGATTTAAGATTTTAGCTTTTATTGCTTTAGAAAAATTGTCGTTTGAAATAAGACTGCCTGCCAATCACACTGTGCAGATTTTTCACTCCATTATTCCGATAAATTACATCCGAATTCAGTTCAATGTTTATGGTCAAATGGTCTTAAATGCTGCCCTCTTTCTCTTTTTGTATTTCATTAAATGTTTTGCCAACACATACACTTGTAGGGTCTCCATGCTTAAATGTTTATACATTTATTTGTATATATTCGTTCATATGGAAATATTTATAAAAGATTTGACGGTCTGCCTCTCTTTATATGTAAATGCGATTATTTATAAATTTTGTGAATTTAATATTCGTTGGCCTTTGAGACTAAAATCAAATATTAATATGAAGGGAAACTAAAGTTTCCGCTAACAATACGAAAATCAATATTTGCGACATATTTTGCAAATAAAACACAATTATAATTTATGAAGGGAAAATAAATATTTTGTTTTGCCAATTACTGTGTCGTTAACATGAACTTAAGGAAAATATTGTTTAATTAAGCATTCGACGTTATTTGTGAAAAAAAGGCCGCGGGCTTAGCAACAAGATTGACGAATTTGGGGCGAGGGTCGGGCTAGTAACCGGCCCTTTCAAAACTTACCTGAAAACAGAAAACTAAAATTAAAGATAAATAGGCTTTCAAATATTTATAAACTCACAAACGTTTTACTTAAAAAATACAGGGCCAATGTAACTGCATTACATGGAGTTTGATGAAAGAGCGGGATGATGAAGGCAGTCAAAGTAAAAAATTGGTCTTTAGAAGATTGTGGTTAAAGGCGCTATTCTATAATAAATAAATTAAATTTAAAGAAAGTTACGTCTATTTCAAAGTACTGCAAGTATCTATGTTTTCTTTAATCGTACATTTTCTTGGAATAATAGAAGTTCATATAGCTACCGATTTCTCAGCGACGCTAAAGAATATTTTATTTAAAGGATGTTGTTTTATGTTTGATTACATTTTATCACTTAAAGTGAAAACGGAAACATTAAAAAGTTAGTTTGCAGAAAGAAGATAAAAATGTTCAAGCTTGGGTCTAAGCATATCAAGATTTTTTGGAGTTAGAATCAAGTTTAAATATTCCGTTAAAGACCGAATTCCGAACTAAAGGTTTTGACTTAGGAACATTCGCCTTAAAAGACGAAATAGGTAATTTGGTAACTGATACAAAAAGTATACTAAAATTATTTAGCGACAATTTTTTTTTATTTTGTATACCCATCATGAATGGAGCTGGTACCTCATATACAAAAAAAGACATGAACTGGCTTACGCTGTAGATATCGACATTATAAGGCAAACGTTGCGAATAGTTACTGCCACTCTTGAAAGAGCTTATAAATATTTTTTTTTAATTTAATCTTCATTTCAGTGAACCGGCATTAAGATTTTAAATTTTTGATGCAAAATGTATAATACTAGTTCAAATGGTGCAAGTCTAAAATTAAAGTTCTCAAGGTCAGGTAAGTTAGGTTAGATTATCTAAGGGAAGGTTAAGTTGGCCTTGTGTAGGTTACTTTAATAAAGGTAAGTTTAAGTTAGGTTAGATTAAGTTAGGTTAGGTCAGAAGGAAAATTTATGAATGCAATTTATCTCCTCTTCCCAGAGGCTCTAAGCCTCATTGTGAATTCCTTAAGAAAAGTTAAAAAAGGAGACAAAAAAAAAACAGAGAAAATTGTCGATAAAACGATATATTATTAAGATAAACCATATATTATTAAGAAAGCGCCATAAATGAATCATATGATGTTCTGCAGCAACCTCATAAAATCACAGAGACTTTAAAAAATCCTTTTTAGAAGCACCCTCCCAGCCACTTTTGGCGACGGATCTAAAGTCTAGAGCAATTACAGACAAGTTATTGTCCAGTTTATACCTAACCTACAGCAGAAATTCGGGGAGTTCCTACACTTTGACTTGTCATGTATCTATCATCGTAATGCCCAAAGTTGTCCAAAAGTTCGCAAAGTAAATTTTGTTAGCTTAAGTTGTCTAATCGAAGGCAACAGTTGTAGCAAACCTGTCTTTACCAAAATTAAATCAAGAATGGCATCACATAAATGTGATGTAAAATCAAAACAAAAATCTTTTGACCCAAAAAACAGCACTTGCGGCCCACTGTGCTATAACTGTGCACAAGCCAAACTTTGAAAAGGTTAGAGTATTGACAAGAGAAAATAATTAAAAGAAGAAATATTTACTTGAAATGTTACATATCATTGATGTACCGTACGAAAAGAGACTTAACTATAAGAGTGATACGAATAGCTGCGCATACATATAAACACAATAATACACAATAAATAACTACAGATCACAACAAAAAGCCTTTTAGTCTTTTGAAAACACCAAACAATTTAGAACATAAACTTAAAGAATAAAATATTATTGTTTTCTTTTTAAAATTTTAAATATTTATGTATGTGTTTTTTTAAAAAAATATATTTGCAATTATTGTGTTATTTTTACTTTGTATTTATTAAGATCTCCGAAAGGTGATCAACGAAGTTGATCGAAATATTTGGAAAATTTATTAAATGAGATCAATTAAAATTCAAAATTAAAAAAAAAATTTAACAACGTGTTCCATATATAAAACAAAAAAACATAAAGAAAAAACAAACCAAAAATTGCAAACAAAAAAATCGCAGGTTTCAAATTAGATTAATATATATTTAACTTGATAATTAAAATTATGGTGTTAATTTTGTGATAGGATGCAGATTATTTGATCCTTTTTCTCTTTTTTTTTTGTTAAATTGGTAATTATTTTGAGACAATTTTATTTTCTTTATCAGGCTCAAGTTCAGTACTATACTAAATTCTCATTTATTTGCAAATGAAGAAATTAATATTTTTAGTTTTTACTACTTTTTTAGCGTTAGTTAAGAAAGGAAATTTTATTGAAAAAACAAGATTTTTACCGATACTAGCCGAGTAGAATGCATTTTCGAAAAACAGCTACGAATTTCATCATCAGTACTCTTTGTTCGGTTGTTAGTTTATTAATTTGGTTGTACATATAAAAAAAAATATGGTAGCTCTTAATACCATCTGATAGATGGTTAAGGCTACGCTACGCTAATTAGTGTTAAAACTAAAATAGAGATGGCGTTAGTAATAAGAAGTGGAAAAAAGAAAAAGCTTTGGTTTAGTTGGTTTAAGTGAAAAAAACTTCGTGCCGACTCACCTCGTCACATGGATCAGTGGGTTAAATGGCTGATGTTTACAACCAAATTAATAAACTAACAACCGAACAAAGAGTACTGATGATGAAATTCGTAGCTGTTTTTCAAAAATGCATTCTACTCGGCTAGTATCGGTAAAAATCTTGTTTTTTCAATAAAATTTTCTTTCTTAACTAACGCTAACAAAGTAGTAAAAACTAAAAATATTAATTTCTTCATTTGCAAATAAATGAGAATTTAGTATAGTATTGAACTTAAGCCTGATAAAGAAAATAAAATTGTCTTAAAACAAATAGTTCAACTAATAAATAAAACGAAAACTTATAAAAGCACACATGGCACGGTAATTATTTTGTTTATTTTCGCAAACATAACTTATTGATCCTTGACTTTCCATCTTCTTATGGTTTTAATCGATAAATGCAAAATTTCCATTTATATAATTTTCTTGACTAAGCCAGAGCTATGCTCAAAATTCAATGGAAAATATAGTCTTAACTTCTTTTAAGATGTAGTTAAGCAACATTTTTTAAACAGTTTACACAATGGAACAATTTTTTGTTGAAATTTCATATTTTATTGTATTTTTCCCAACCCAAATTAATATCCTTATTTTTTTAATTTAATTTTTTTTTTTCAAAACAAAAATTTTAAGCCCAACCCAATTAAATTTTAAGGCTGTCAGTTTTAGTTTATTCTCCTTAGAAAAAAATTTATAATGTGTGTTATAGAAAGCAAACTACAGCAGCGATCCATATTATTCCTTCTCTTCAAACAAGTGTCTTAAGATGTGTATCTTTAAATACATGTCTATCGCGGCACTGCTTTAAAAAAAATAAATAACATCAGTTTTGAGATCTAAAGCTCTGTGCTTGCAGAAGCAAACGTGGCAGTAGTTTGAGTGTTTAAGAGTAAAATCTTTCGAAAATTTATCGATCAATTTGCGTTGACGGGACTAACGGTGTAACCACGAACCGTATGATCTATTTGCGAAATTAACATAATTTTGCACATCAAAAACTAATGCTTACATTGGATATGTCGTGCTGTGAGAATAAATAAAGATACATCAGATAAAAGACATTTTAGTTAAAATTTTGTGACTGATCACGCAGAAGGGGAAGAAATTCTACTTACGGAAGAATCAAGTAGAAAAAACATCAAGAAACTTGACGCCAGAAATTGAAGAAGAAACTTAGAAAATCAGCACTCTGTAGAAGCCGTTTAATTAAGCAAGTTTATAATATTCCAGCTTTGGCTGGACAAAAATATCCTTTTTTGTATTTTAAACTTACATACTTACTATCAACATTTTAACATTTAATAAAAAAATATATAAAAAATTTTCAACCAAAAAAAAAACGGATCTTTATTGAAATTTACTTTATTATTTTAAATTAAAATTTTTTGCAATATAACATTTTTTGTAATATCTTTGTTAATGTACAAACATTTATCTCATTAACGGCACTGAATTAACAAATTATAAGCTTCTTATCCAATATTAAATCACAATTTTATTATTTGCTTACCGCATTTAAGCATTTACAAAAGTTAATTTTATTCTTTTAGGGAAATCGAATGTAATTTTAACGTTTTAAAATTATTGTTTTACACTTAAATAAATATAATATTATGGTTCTTGTTTAATAACTGTTGCGGTAATGAAACTTTAAATAATTTTATAAATGTCATTAAGCAATTTTCTAGAATTTATGACATTAAAATAACATTTTTATATAATTATCATTCATGATATACTGCGAATGAATAAAGTAAGTTTAAATTTATTTTCCTTGTTTACAAACATTTCGTAGGCGTATGGTGATGCAAGTGCATCTGTGTTTGTAAGTCGGTCTATTCAATATATGTGAAAGCTAACATAATAAGTATGTGCAAGTGAATACATGTAGGGATTAATTTAGGCCATAATGCAAAACCACAATTAATGTTTTCATCCGCATTTAATATATGTGCCAGCAGAGCAACCTTAAGTACATGAGTAGTGGTTTTTTTGTTGGTGTAAAAGGGGGTGCTCATAAACGTAAGTACCTAAGTGTGTATATGAGGTGTAAGTGTTGCGATGCCATATATGTAACGTAGTATAATTTATAGGTTCGCCTAAAGTGACTTTACATGGTAATAAATGTATTGCGGCATGCCAAAAAATATTGTGGAATAATACAAAATATCAAGTAAAATCAAAATGTACTGAGTAGGAGCAAATACGGATATAAAATTTAACAGTTGTTCGGCAATTGTTTATTTTCTAAGCCATTTGAACAACTTACGTACTTTCATCATACAAAAGGTGTGAAAAAATGGCAGCACTGCAAATATCTGTATAAGAGAATTTAATAAAATTTTGATTCTACAAAATCTTAATGCTATTTAAAACCATGTAAAGCCACCTTTATGTGGCTCTTTTTATAAACAGTAATTTTAGCCTTTAAATTCCATTTCGTTGCGCATGTTAAGCAGTGCATAATTTATAAACAACACTGCTTAAAATAAAAGCAACCATAATAGCTCAAACTTAAAATTCACCAAAAAAAAAACACCAACGATAATTGCAACGTCAGCCAAACAATTAAGTTATAAAATTATGCAGTTTTATATAAATTAATTTTTATGACACTCATCGAGTGTGGGCTATTATATTTAAATACATTTTTTTTCTCTATACTAAATATTTTAATTCATTAGGGAGGCTAAAGTTTTTTTATTTAAGGAAATTGACAAATTAGTAATTTATTCTTATTGAAGTCTACAGACAGGTTTGTACCAAAAAATAAATTTTATTATACTTTATTTCGGTTTGTCCCCTTATTTGATAATACACTTTCCCTTAATGTCTATTATATGCCAAAATATATTTCAAACTTATTTCCGAAAATAGTTCTTTTATTACCAAATATTTCTGTTAAGTTAGATATCAGCATAATACAAACAAACAAACAATTAAAAAGCTACGAAAGATCACAGATTTAAATATTTTTCCAAGGCTTAAAAAAAATAAGTGTGGCAGTACTTACAACACCAAAATTGAAAAGGCTGGAATCATGCTCATTTCACGCACATACCGTTTAATCACAACATGAGTATATTACAATAATGCTGTCCAATTTAATGTATTATTGTTGTAAGAAGCAAAAGAGTTTTATGCAGAGGATGCCATAGTCATAGATATACTCCAAATGGTATTTTATCTTTGTAGCCCGATATGGATAAAAACAAATTTTTTATACACCAAAATAACATTGTTTAACACCTCTTTTGTATTCGTACTGCTTAACTCCAGCGATAATAACAAAGAATTGCTAAGTGATCTTTAATATCTCGCCAGTGTTCTCCAACCGATGTCTGAGCAGAATTCTTTTGAATGGCCGAACAATATTAAAATACGAAATCGCAAATTAAAAAAAAATGTAGTGAGTTACCTAAGGAATATAAGCAGGCAACAAGCAAAGCTAATAAAATTATGCTAGGTTTTTTGCCTTAAAAGAACATTGAGCATAATATAAAAAAAAATTATTAAAAGAAATGAAGGATGTAATATTTGTTCAACAAACACATATTCCCAAAGTGAATCGAAATATGCGCAAAAGAAAGCAAGATTAAAGTTTAAGTGAACCTTTAAAAGCTTACGTTGAAAATAGTTAATTTTGAATTTTATATTACAACGCATGGGTAGTTGTTCTGCATCCGGTATGGACTATGAAAGTCCTTTGACTTACAGGTGTTGCTATGTTATTAAAAGAAATAATCTGCTGTAAATTAGATAACAAGGTCCTGTAAAGAATTCTTTACTATTTTTTATGGCACGTACAATATATGTTGAAAGAAGGTTGAGTTAACCTTAACTCTTATATTCTTTCTTTGACCTTTATCAATTTAGTATTCAAAAGTTGTTTTGCTTGGCCTTTGCCAGTATTAAAAAAGAAACCTCTTTTTTTTAGAAAATATGTCAAATATCTTATCGATAGTTTAGTGTTTTGCATATTATTTTAATTTGTACATCCCATTTCTATACATAATAAAGCTACCCCTTTTACTTGCTTAAATATTTTTTCCTAATTTGCATACGAATCTATTAACGTATACGTAATAGATAATCAATATGTTTATTACATATAAGGTATACGTACAGAGCTGCGTATACAGTAGGCATGGCATTTGATTTTTTTTTTCGTTAATATTAAAAAATTTATCATAAAGTGAATAACACTCGATTTGCACTTGAAAAGTGTAAGACAAAAAATAAAAAAATTCTTGAATACAGTGCTTTTATATTCGAAAAATATTTTTTGGGCTCTAAGGGATGGGTATTTATTAATTTTTTTTTTTATTATTTTTGGTAACACAGCGTCACTTTGGCCAAAGAATATTAATTATTTTGTATGTATCTACATTACCACAATGCTTGTCTATTACATGTACAAATCCTTCAATCTCTTTTTCATAGCCCAATATAAACAGTTTCGTAATATTTGTGCTGTTAATATTTTCATTTGCAATTATCTATGAAAATTTATGTCATTTGTATTCGCTGGTATATATTTTCTCTTAATTTTCACACATTATTCATTTTATTAGTAAAATCGTACAAGCTCACTTCATTACAAGGAATGCATATTACGGTAGTATTTATTTAAAATAATAAGCTAAATGAATAGAAAATCTATTTTTGAAAAAATTTATTAGAGAAAATTTTTTTACAATCCATGGCGAAAAAATTTGAAAATCAGAACAGAAACAATTAAATAATTTAATTTTATTATCGTACGAACAAAGAGCAGTATGAGCAAGGCGTTAACGCCCAGAGACTGCACTAGCTGGGTCATGTTGCGCGAATGCATAGAATTCTTTAGCAAACAATGTGTTTAGATATGATCCAGTGAGAAGTCAAAAACGTACGATATTTGAGAAGAGGTGCAAAAGACTGAAGTTCTTGGCAATTTATTTTTTTTTTCGTTCAGTGGCCCATGGGTTGCTTTCAATGGCCAACTAAATAAGTAAATAAAAAAGTAATTTTGAATCAAGTTTAGTCAAAAGATAACTAAAGACTTAAGATTTGTAGTCAATACCTGAATGCGTTGGTGTATAGCTTAATGCTTTTATTTTTGCTTCAAACCTGTATAAAAATAATACAAACATACTTTAAGCAAAAAAATGGATGAAGATCTTGCAGTTCTCGGTACATTTCGGCAAAAAAATTCCTTGTATCAGATTAAATAAAAAAAAATGGAAACAACAAAATATCCACTAGATTTGGGGGTCTTTTTGTGTTTTTGTTTTTTTTAAGGAAATGCAGCTGCAACTTGCAGTATTGTTTCAAAGATAACATATAGCCGGACAATAAATTTCAGTATAACTCCAGCGAGCGTTGATGCAATCGCCTTATTGAGGAATGCATGTTCAATCCGACGTAAACCATTGCTTGGGCCGTTAGAAAATTGTAACAATTTTAGTTTTAATTATTTGGCAGGAGTTAAAAATTTTATTTGCGGCAAAATATTAACTTTTTTAAGTCCCTATAAAGTAATCACATCCCACACGTAGTCCATGAATTTTCTGAGGGGTTTTTTAAGAAACGCTGTTTGTAGTAAATATAAAGTACCAAAAATGATTTATGTCACTTCAATCTTTCACTTACTTAAAGAAAATACGCGTTTTCTTAAACCAATTTTATTCAGCCTGATACACGTATTGAAAACTACATCCGCCGCATCTTTCTTGTGTTCATTTTTAATCAAAATTATGTTATTTCAACGGCTTATTAAGGTTTTTCTTAAATTAAAATTTTGAAATGTTTAAATTATAAACAAAATTTAAGAAATCTGGTCACACCTATCAAAATTTAGTTAGCTTATAAAGCCCACTTTCAGCAAATAGCAGAGAAAATTTATCAGCGCTCAGAATATCCAATGCACCAAAACTCCTCGCTTTCGAGCAGGCATTAGGACACTTGACAATTTCAGTATTTCCATATTTTTCAGTAAATTAATTTCCTGAATAATCTAAGGAAAGCTACCAATAAGTTCTGTGTGACATTAAGCATATAAAATCAGTAAGCGCGAGTATTTTTTTTTCAAAGCTTGCACATATCCTCGAACAATTTGTATTAAATCTAGGAAGATTTTACTTAGAATGATAACAAAAATATTTTTTGTGAGGTTTAGAAATGCAGATAAGCAAAATGTATAATTTTTAACAATTTTATTTTACTACTATTACTTTTAAAACTTGTAAAAAACAAGTGGCTGAGCTATATTTATTTTAAAATTATTTAAGCTTAATTTAAAGTTTTGAGTTTTTAATTGTTTGCAACTAATAGCTAAGCTAAAGCTTGTTGGTGAAAGTTATTTAAAAATTAAAGAAAAAAAAAAAATTAGAACCAAAAATTTAATTTTTTTAATATCTACGTTTTTTCGCATACAACCTTCTAATAATTAGCAAACGATATGTGGAAAAATCTTAAATAATTATTTTTGCATGCGAATGTGATTTTTGGTAGAGTTTTCTATCTAAGTCAAAGCAGTAATATGAAACCCTAAAGTTTTAAAAAATTTTTGTAAGTTTTGTGGCTTTTTATTTCTTTTTTTGTTTTGAATCCCTTTTCTGCGGTGGCTTCGGTTTATTTGTTTTTGAACCTTTATTCAATTTTTAGTTTTCGTATGTGCAAGCGTCTATGTATTAGTTTTAGAGCTTTAAAAGGATGCATGCACATGCTTGTAGCTACTTGTATTAAACAAATAGCAAAAACATTAAATAATGGCAATAACTAAGGCCATAACAAAGGCCTGATTTATGTTACGTGTTTGTGACTGCAAATCTTTTTGCTGGTTTGTCTGTTCATTCATTTTTCGGTTAGTTGTTTAGTTTTTGCCACTAGTCGGCTGACTGTTAAGTTGACTGTCCTTTTCAATAAAACATAGTTAAAACTAGGCTTATCCTAACCAATGTACAAGAGTGTGAGTTTTTGCGTTTACTCTAGCATGCTATGAATGTTTTTTAGCTTAACAAACATTTCCACCTTTTTAAAATAATTTTACGATTAAGGGTGCGGTGGTATTGCACACACATAACCAGCCTTTTTTGTGTTTGTTATTTGTTACATTTTAATGTATGTTACCTATGGCCATATAAAAATGTCACTTTCAACCACAAAACAGGATAAATTATGGCACTATAAATGCTACTGAAGCATTTAGGTATTTGTGTGCAAAAATAGTCCTTAAAGATTTTATAAAAATTTGTCAAATATGGTTTTGCTTGAAAGGTTTTCAAACAGAAGTTTCTTAAAATAAAGATTTACAGAGATTTTGTAAGGTATGTTGAGGTCGGTCGTTTTGCTTTATTATGTTTAATGCAAAGCTAAATCGTATTTGTAAAAACTCTTTTTTTTGAGCAAAAAACTTAAATAATATATCATAAATATATTTTCAACCCACTTTTAAAAAATATGTCAATATTAAAATAAGAAATGAAAACATATTTTGTAAGTCGCCTAAAAAATCCTCCAAGCAATTTCTTTTAAATTTTAAAGAACTTATTTTTCTCTCCTCGTATGTATGCTTTTAAAAACGTTAAAATGAACAAAAAAAACTATTTTATAAATCTGCATTCTTTAGTATTTTTCAGTACGTTGTTCTTAGTATCCAGTGTGGTCTTTTTGTTCGTTTGAAACTTACGTAAGCCTTATAAGCACTAAATTGTTATGCAGGAAATCTGATGGAATATTTATATTTTTAAAAAGATATTTTGAAAAAGTTTTAATTCGTGCGGGGGGGGAGGGTAGCACCGTTGGGATTATCGACTGTGCGGATTTGTTAACCAAAATGTCAAAGTGGTCGAGGAGTGTTTTCGTACTGTAAGTTACATTTTTTTAAGAAGCAACGAGGCTCATTTTCACTTAAACCGTCACGGTGACAAGCAAAACTCCCGTAGCTGGGCTCCAAGAACCCGCTAGTATTGCCTGAAACATCATAAACTATTGCATTGCCTCAGGGCAACTGTTTGATGTACCTAATCCACGCATGAGATAACTGGACCATTTTTTTGGAAAATTCTCTAGGCCAGGCGACGAATGTCAGTAGTGACAACTATTTGCCAAAACTGTGAGCTCATCCATATTAATCTGCAGGCCTGCGGTTTTAATAGAATGGGGTGACTGCACACAAAGCCAAAGCTTCGATAGTTTTGATCAGGAAATTTTCCACAAAAACTGATCAGTCGCTTTAGGGACATCCCATGGTAACTGCGGTCGACTTATCTAACTCCCATGGTTTTTTACGGGGCTACTTCAAAGAGAGGGCTTATAACTGCAATCCCTACTCCCTTGTGGCTTTAAAGGAAAATATTTGTTGAAAAGTCGGCTCATTTTTAATTTTTTCGTTTAATGCCCTTAACGATGTGGTATAAAAATGTTTGTCTAAAATATGTTTTTGTTATTGTTTTGTAAAAATAAAATTTATTTATTGTAAACATTTTGTTTTCCTTCATTCATGTTTTGTTTTTGACATCATATACATTTACTAAGTATATATGTATGTACAAATGCATATGTTTAATATTATAACAAAATGTCAGAATTGATCAGTACTTACTTGTCATATAGAGAAACAATGTCAGAAATGCAATCATCATGTTGACAGCTGCTTTATTTAGATTATTGTCAAAATTGTTGTTGATATTTACTTTAAATATTTTAGTTTATTTCTTTAATTTCATATTTTTTTTGTATTTTGGTTTTATTTGAAGTTATAATTTTGTTGTTGCATTTGCTGAAAATAGATAAACGAAAAATAGTTTAATTAAGTATTTTAAAAAAACTTTTTTTACATTTTCTTAAGTATTTTATTAATTCCCGATCAAGAGACTTAAAAAACAACTTGAATTATCACTTTAATTGTCTATTTGTATATTTTGAGATTTTAAATTTTAATACAAAACGGGGGAGGATTTTTAGTTCCCAAAAATTTGGACTTATTAAGTCAAAAGGAACACAAGTTTTTAATATCCTCAGGTCGAAGGTATAAAAAAATTCAAACCGAGTGCACTGCACTAACCCAAAAACTTATAGATCTGTTTTACACATGCTTAAGTAAAAATATTGAAAAGATTCCTAAGAAATATTTAACGGTCTTTTGTAGCCTTTCATTTTTTGCCACTAGCTTGGCGAAAGCTGAGATCCAGCAGATAAAATACTAAATGGATAATTCTGAGATAACGGGACAATTTGATGTCACTGCTTACGTAAACAAGGAAAAGTTATTTAAATCTGAATTTCTAATTTTCTTTTCAAATAAGCTTTAAAAAATCGTTTTTATCACTAAAATGTCTATCCAAAAAATTATTTTGTTCTAAAAAAATTTCTACCAAATTCCTTGAATGTTATTTCCCTGAACGACTTAAATTTATCTGAGTTGCTAACAATTGCAGAATAAAAATTTTAAGCAAAATTACTGAAGAGTACAAAACTTTTATTAAAAGATTTCGTTCTTTTAAAAATATGAATATTTCTTGTCCATTAATATAGTTACGAATGTTTATGTCTTATTCCTAAGATTACACGTCATTCATTACTTAGATCTTACAAATTTTTTTGATATGCTTTAACTCTAATACATAAGGGCACTATATTAGCTGCGTTCACATGTTTTAAAAAGTTGACCAACTATATCACCAAAATGAAGATATTGCGTTCTGCCTTCCCAAATGAGCATTCACACTTCGTTCGCCGATTCCATGTATTGCTTTAAAAAACTAAGTTCAATTTATATTATCAATTTTTTTCCTTTTTTTTTTGAGGTAACTTCTAAAACAATTTCTATTTCTTAAAGGAAAGAGTTCATTGTTCATTTAAGGGAGCTTTTATTTATTCGAAAGTATCCTGTTATCAAAAATGACCGGGGAAGTGACAACCAACTATCATAGAATGAAAAGTAATGAATGAGTTGACGAAGTAATTTTTTTGTTAAAGTTTCGTAACGAAAATGAATTCAGACAACCTTTTATAAAAGAAAAGTATGGGTCTACTAGTCGGCTGCAGACGTCTTTTTAAAAAATTTGCATGAATTAGTTAAAGTTAAAAAAAATAATGTGCTACAATGGTAATTGAGTGATTCTTAAATAAATGAATATAGTAAACAACTTAAAGTTTTATATATTTTGAAAATTACCTCGAAATAAGTCCGTAGTTTTAAAATCAACCAACTAACATATTAACTTTCTCAAAACAAGAAGTTTGATTTAAGGTACTTAAAGATTCGACTGTAAATGCATAATATATAATAAAACAATCAAAGTTGCCCAAAAAGATAATACTTCAGATTTTCCGTTCCTGTAAGCTTTAATACACTTGTCACTTGGTTGTGCTTAAGAAAGCACAATCTTGATTACATTGCACACAAAAAACTACAAAAAAAATTTTTCAAACAAATTCTTGTTCAAAATAATTTATTTTTTTAGTCAATTTATTTAATAGTCTCTAATAATATTTTTATTTGATTTTTAAATCAAACAAAATTTTCGCCTAGACAAATAAAATATTTAACCAGCTCAGCAAAATTTTTTAACAGAAACTAAAATTCTTGCAAAATTGTTTGTCTAAATTTACAACTTTCGTTGTAGGTCCTCAGCCAGACAAAATATTAACTGATTCTCTGAAATTTGTTACTGATTCTACAACTCAGTTTTTTCTGTGTGATATAATACTAAGAATTTTTTGAAGTTATTTTTATATCTTTTGATGTCGCTGAAGTGTTTAATTACTGTGGTTGGATAAAATTGTTGCTGTACAACATTCTTTTAATATTTTATCTGTTTTTTTTAATATTTAAAATACATTTTACATTAACTACATAATAGAAGAAAACATTTTATTTTTAAACTTAGCTTACCTTTTTTACTTTTAATCACATAAAAACTATATACAAGGTCAACCTATTATAAGATAATTGAACTTTTCAAAATAATTTATTAGCGCGATAAATTTAAATCTAACTTCAGTTTTTTTCTATCGAGATTAAGTTTTTTAATGAGCTCTATTAATATTTTGCTGGAAACAAGTTGGATATGCTGAAACATTTTATCATAATAAAAGGAAAATTTGTCTGATTTTGATCAAAACATCATCAGGTGATTAGGAAAAATATTTTCTTAAACCAAGTTAAGCAATTTTTTTTTTATATTTTTTTAAATGTTTCAGAAGTATACAGAAATTTGTAAGTAATTTTTTTTTATACAAAATTGGCACTGATTTTTGTTTTTAAATATCAATTTAAAATTGTTGAAACATGTTAATTTATTTCACAACTAAAAGCAGATATAAAAATATAACAGGGCTTATAAAATTTATTTGAGCTCCTTAGAAAAAGCTGAAAGCGGATTTAAATTAACCTCTGTAGCTTAAATAATTTATAAAATAGTCGTTAATATAATTAGTTTTTGTTTCGTTTTTTTTTTTTATTTTATAATTTTCTTTTTATTTTTACATGCTCCAAAACCCATTTATTATTTATTGGAGCAAATACATGTTTATTTAGTAAATACCAGCATTATTAAAACTTCATTAATTTTTGAAATATTTCGTTAATTTTTAATTACTTAATAATTTTATCCGCTTATCTGTTGAAAATCCTAGTTATTAAACAAAATATTTCTGTGGACTTTTGACAAAACCACTTATTTGAAAAAAAGTGAATTTTACAGGAGAGTAAAAAAACTACTTAAACATCGCAAGAAACATCGTGATTATTATCTAAAAAGTTGCAAAACCTAAAATGGTAAAGTAAGTTATTTGAATTGTTTTCCAATATTGAATTTTTGCATGTACTTGCGATGTTAAAGGAGTTTTTTTGGCTCTCCTGTAAAATTCCCTATTTTTCAAATAAGTGGTTTTGTCAAAAGTCCACAGATTTAATTACAACTCATATAATTTTTTTGGTTTATTTATATTTTTTGGTTATAAGGATTTACAAATAATGCAATTTTTCATTTACTCGTGAAAGTCTACGTAAATGTAATTTTGTTTAAAAATTAAAAAATAATTTCGTTTTATTTATTTCTCTTATATGACAGATTTTATAAAATTTTTATGCCATAATTTTATTTTAGATTCTCTTTTATTTGTTTTAAATGCAGTTTATTGTTTTTACTGCATAATTGCATTTAAAAATGCTGGTTTTCTTTTTTAATGAAATAATCACCGCCGATCTGTGAATTATGGTGCGTTTTATATAAAAAATATGTAACATTAAATTAAAATAAAATGGAAATTTAATATAATTAATGTAATTATATATAACAGTTTTATGCCATGAGATAAATTTGTATCCGTATTATTAGGAATATCTAGAATAAAAATTTTTAATTTAAAAAATATTCTAGATCGTAAGGTAGCTTATATGCTTGATACTAGCTGAATATTAGATTTTTTCTTAAATTGCAATCATAAAAAAGAAAAGAAGAAACCCTTACCTTTTGTGTGACGTTAATAACGGCCTTTGTTAAAATAGTAAACAGCCGAAAAACACATCATTTACATGTATCTGTTTTATTGCTTAATCAGCTTTAATAATATTTCTGATTTTCTAAAAAGGAAATAAATTCCTTGTTATTATTTTTCCTACTGTTTGACAGGGTCGTATAAAGAAAAAAAAAACAACTTATGTTTATTAAAGAATTGTATGTGAGATACGAGGTGATATTTGTTTGGGGCATAGTTAGGAGCATATTTATTATTGATTTTTTTTTAAACAACCAAAATTTTAAGGAAGTTGAAACACACTATTTTTTTTATTTTATTTTTTTCATGAAAGGTATATGACGTAGATTCTGTTTATGAAAGGAAAAATAGCAGTTCCCTATATCCTATACAACAAATAAGTTAATTCAAATTTATTTAAAAAAAATACCATTGGGGGAAAAAAAAATTTAAGTTTATGTTTCCCTATTTTATTGTAGCTTTCTTGAGTTTACTATTGTATTTTTAGACCTCACATTATATGCCTCATATGGGATTTTCTATTCAGGAGATTTAGTTATTAATTTAAAAATATTTGTGTTGTGCTGTATTTTGAAAACAAAAGGTAGTAAGGATGCATAATCAAAGAAATTAAATTAAAACCTCTGCGCCTTGTGTTAAAATCATAAATGAACTCGTTTGTTAGTGAACTATTTTATGTTTCGATAATGTACAGTATCCCAACTTCAGTTGCGTTACCCAGTGGCAAACAAAATTTCGCGGTTGCCACATTGTTAAACATTTGTTAACTAAAATTGGCATCAGTTAATCTTCAGTTGGCATCTGAAATATAATTTTTGCAACCAGCAACCGAACTAATGTAGAATTTTCACACGTAAGCGACACATTGAACGGCTTATTAAAGACAATAAAAGAATTGAAAAGATGTGTTGCTGTTTTTGGCTTTTTGGAAAAAATCTTTGTTTTTTAATTAAGTATTTTTTAATCAATTTTTATTGTATTTTTTCCTACAAAGTCAACCCGCACTTTGACTACAAGAACACAAGATGGAAGGACGGACATGCTTAAATCAGCTTAGGAAGTCATTTTAAGTCAACCGCCATAACGGAAAGTGGTTTTTAGACCAAATAAACCAAAAATACTATTTTTATAAAAAAACGAAAAGTGTACTAATTTCGAACCAAACAATAATGGTCACCCTACACAGTGATCACTTTAAAGTTACACTCTCATACTTTTTTCTGTATATAAGCAATTGTTATAAATAAATAGATTGAAAACAGTAAACTGTTAACAAAAGAGCCTTAAAATAACAGCTTCTGCTTTAATAATAATTAAAACAACTTTAATATAATTCAGTTATGTATAACGGTACGTATGATTTATTTGGATTAAAAATTAATATAAATCATACGTTTCATATTGTGAACTAATGAATCACTAATTTTTATCATAGTTGCAAGTTGTGATTAAAAAAAATGTATAATTATTTTTCATATTATTTTAATTTTCTTTTCTAAGTTAAAATAACTCTTACGAATAAGTTTATGTGTTGAATTTAATATTTACGTAATTTATTTATAAAAGTTATACACATAAATTTTGTTTCGTTTGTTTCCTTTAAACTTAAAAGAACCATTATATTTGGTTTAAAATTGGTTGAAATTTTTAAAATTCATTTGTCATATTCTGAATAAAATTTAATATAATAGTTTTTTATTCAAATTTTTTTTTAATTGAATATAGTTGCTGCAGACAGAATGAAATAAAGTTATATGTATATAAAAAAATTTTATTTTGATTAAAAAAAAAATTTTAATTATTATAAAGTTTTTTTTTAATAAAACATTATTAAGTACATCACAGCTATGAAATTTATAGTTCCTTAATTTACTTTAAGACTATTTCTTTTTATTTTATATTAAAGCCTAAGCTTCATTATTTTCAGCTATGCTAGCGATTTAATGGCAGTAATTTAATTAAGCAATAATGAAAATGAGTTTTGAAAAAACAAATAACTATATACTTCAGAACACCTTATAGAATAATTAGTTTAACTTTATACTAAAGGTAATTATAGTGAGCTTCTTGAGTAATTAATTTTTGGTATCTTATGTTAAATTCAAAAAAAATCTATACAGAAGTAGATATTTAAAAATAGCCCTTCAAATCCTTATTATGCTTGAGCGTTAATTAGTACTTAATTATCCAAGAGTAAATTATTAAGGTTGTACTAGTATTGGTAACAAGACACATCCTTTTATTGTAATTGGAAACTTTATTCAAATACATTTTCTATAATCAAAATTAGATTTATTTGTTATTTTACCCTTTGTCTTAACGTACAAACGACGATTGTCAAGTATTAGTATTACTATTACAGTTATATAGACAACTTCAAATTTTTCCAGGGAACTGCTGTAATGAATGGCTATTATTAACACCCAACATTAAGATAATTAGCTTACGTTAACTAGTTAAGTTCAAGAAATTAGATAAAAGTGGCAAGAAGTAGCTGTAGCGATAATGGCATAAACATTTTTTAAATCGAAAAATTTTAAAAATGTCAAACAACAAAAAAAAATTAGGGAAGGAAGCAATACGAAAAATGTCTTGAATGAAATAAATATTTTTTATATCACATATTAGAATGCAATAGGCTTCTGGTTCATTCATATTAAAAAAAAGAGTATATCACAACTATAACGGCTTTTATTTATACGAAAGTACAGGATTAACTATTGGCTAGCTACTGACTAACAAGGTTAAAATAGATCAAGTAGAAAAAATCGAGATTCTTATATTTCCTGTGATTTGTATGATAAAAAAATGACTCCAAAAGCAACGTGTTTCGTTAAAAAATTTACAAATCCACGTTTAACAGTTTTTTCAGAATTATAGGGTAAAACAAGAAAAAAAACCTTTAGTTTAATATTGGCTGCTTCTAATTTTTAACTTCTAAACAAATTAAGAAAGAAGTTCAGACTTTTTTACGCAGATCTAAAAAAAATGTGAAAATTTTTTTTGTACATTTTTATAAGGGAAGAAAATTGTTCAAAAACGGGGTTAGAGTGTATATTAATTTAGCAGACTTGATAGAGTAGAAACAATATTATAGGTACATTTTGTAACTTCTGGCTCCACAAGGGTTAAAACAATTTAAATTTCCATCTACAAGCTTTAAAATCTTCTTAACCAATTAAGTTAAAAAAAATAGAAATGCGCTCAAATAATTTTGAAAAAACTTGAACAATGTTTGGATGCTGTTTTGAAATCTTAAACCCTGACGAGCTAAACAGGGCAATAATAGGTATTGCTACTACTATGGTTCATTGTGTAACTTCTAAATCAAATCAAAAATGTAAAAAAAAACAAATTGCGTTCAACAGAGTATAAAAATATAGGAACATATTGTAAATATTGTCTTTCTTCTATTACTAAACACACATACGTTCAATTTTAAGAGGTTTGTCTATGGATTTTTGTACAAATCCCATGTAAGTCTATTCAAACCTATTTGTACTACTAAGCGATCAAAAACTGCCTAAGCCTCGTAAAGTTAATTTTTCAATTATCGCGCTTAAAGTATACCTCTTTGCCTAAACTGTCAACTGTTTACATTTTTTCCTTCTGACATTTAAGCAGCAAACTTTTTTATCTGTTTTGTTTTATAATGCTTAGTTTCATTAGCATAATAAGATTTTTAATATAAAACCTCACAACAATAGTATATTTTTGTTCTATTAGTTTAAAAAAGACTTCCACAAGACCTTATATATTTAACAATTCTTTTTTATATTTTACTAAACATTACGTTCAATTTATATATTTCCAATTACATACAAAACTATGCATCAAACTTAAAGTAAAAACATAACAACAGAAAATGGTTTTAAATTACACATTGTTTTGCAATTATTAAAAAAGAATTTAAAAACTTTTTACATCTTTAGGCATATAATTTAGCAAGGCGAAAAATTCGTAGAGATAATGTCAAACACAAATATGGCATCATTAAAAAAAAACACAAACTATTTCAAAAGAAAAACGTAAATAATACTAATTTTACACTGTTTTTTTTTGCACAAAGCACAAGAACGCATCATTTAGTTTTACTATTTGTTAACTAAGAACACTTTTTTAAGTTTTTAGCTTAAAAATCTAGCCGACGCGTAATTTTTTTAAATCAAGAAGAAGCACATAAACAAACTTTTGACATATTGTGAGAAAAATTGCACGAGCAAAAAATTGTCGGCTGATCTGTCGAGACCACCTTCTTTATGAATTCGCCTTGGCATGATACGTAGCATACGATGTTAATTTATTGTCTTTGCAAAAGTGTTAAAAGCGATAGTAAACTATAACCTACAAACTTCTTTGGTAAAAACACTCTTCACTCTCTTCTGCGTTTGAGTTGTCAAACGTGTGCTGGTATTAACAACAAATGTTCATACAAACCTTCGTTCAAACATACATATAGAAGCTTAATGTGTATTTATGCGCATCCATATATGTATATGCCTTATAGCGTTGCCAGCTGGTTCTATTGGTTACATATTTGGTATGGATTTGTTGTAAAAAAACTGGGGCAATCGCAGTATTTTGCCTATATCTAGGTCCTTGGTAAACCGCTTTTAAACAGAGATCATTTCAGGGATATTTCTGATAGTTTCATCAAAACCTGGTCCGTAGGGCTTAAAGTGAGAAACTTGATTTTAACAGACACACAGACAGACAGAGAGACGCTCATGGGTAATTGAACTTTTCCATATATAATAATACAGAATAAATACTTTATTGGGTCGTAAATGAATAATAAAGAAATTATAAACAGAATGAAAAACTGATATATATACCCTTATCGTTATGTGAAGGGTAAAAAAAATTGTAATTTATTGAAATAAATACTTTCTCTTTTAAATGAAATCATAATTGTAATAAACGAAAATTTATTTTTTTTATTGAATTTTCACTTTTACTTAAACTAAATAACAATCGAAAATATTTCGAAGCACTTAACTGTGTTCTATATATAAAGATAAAATAAGCTATTTTTTCAAATGTTTTAATGCCCACACATAAATGCTTGAATTTTATTGTTTGTTTTAATCTTGTTGATTTAATAATTGTTTTTAAACACATATATATTGATAAAGTTTTTTTTTTTAGTAATTTAGTTATTTTTGTTTTGAAGTAAAATTTATTGAATAAATTTTTCCGTTAAAGTTTCAAAAAGCATTTAGTAACTAATTGGGATAATTTTGTTTGGAACTTTGTAAATGTCGCTTGACAATTATTTTATTAATAAATAATGCTATAATTATTTCAGCAATTATCTTTAAAAAGAGACTTTTTGAAATACTTAGTAAGCATGGGGAGGAAAACAACATTAATCAAAACGATTTTGTTTGGAAATTATTTTGTATTATGCTTATTTTTATTTTGTTGAACTAATTTTGTATTTAAAAAATAATTTTATTTATTAATTTTAAACTTTTAAAGTTACCAAGGAAAATTTTAACTAAAAACCACTTAATAAAATTTTTCAATAAGAAATTTATGATTACAAAACTTTAAAAACTAAAAAAAATTTTGTGTTATATAAATTTTATCAATACTGAATGATGTGGTGTGGTGACTTCAGAAATTGATTTTTTAATGATATTGATTTATTGACATTCCCATAGTTAAATTAGATTAACGTAAATATACAAAGTTCCAGTCGCATATTCAGTTTAAGCTTTGGATGGGGGGGGGGGGGGGGGGGGGAAATTCTTAATGAGGCACACAATTTAATAACAAACTTTAAGCGGGTTTTTAAAATAAAAACTCAACAAAAAATTTTTTTAAAATTTTATTTCGATATAAGCAATAAATGTAGTAATATTTTAGGGCAAAAGTTGAAAAATGTTAAATAAAGGCCGTCCTTTGAAAAACGACTTTTTAAGTTATGTTAAAGAGATTCAATGTGTATGTAGCCCTCGATGATTTCTTCTTTTAAATCTAGACTTTTCCTATCCCAATCCAAATATTTTTTGCTTCTTCAAACAGAGTTTTTAATTGTGGGTGGGCTTCATTCCTTTTAGACTCAAAACACACTACAATGGCTTTTATAAGGGATGATTCTGTTTGCAAATCTATATCTTTCTTTTGTAAAATTACACTTAGCGGCTGTGTGACATTATTTATATAATTTTGAATATGTAAGCCGCAAATAAGTTTTTAAAGTGCTCAGAGAAGTTTTGAAGAGGTATCCCTATCTTTCTACTCAGGTGTCTTTTCCAGTGTCTCTATTATCATTTACAGCCTCTTCAAGTGGTCAAAAGAGCCGATAAATTCTTCTTTTACTAACTTTTTGTTTTCTTTAAAATTCCTTTTAAAGCTTTTTCCAGATAATGGTTGATAAATGGTGGTTTCGCCAAAAATAATCGGATAGTTTTTAGCGTCAAAAATATTTTTTAGTATAATTTATAAAATAGGATTATGGAAACTTTTATTTATTGGCCTTTATTTTTCAAACACAATTAAGTCGTAAATTGGGACAATTAATTTTTGATCCAAATCGTTAATTTTTTTAAACAATGCGTCAACTAAAAAAATAATTTTTCCTGTTTCTATTAAGAAAAAGGGGTTTTGGGAAAAAAGTCAAAAAAAAAACTTTCCTTTATTTTTTAGTTTATTCTTAACGAAAATATCTTTTATATGTTTGTATTTTTTTATTTTTTTTTTAAATATTTGTTTTATTTTTTTTTTAATATGCATTATTAATACGATTTTACATTTTAGAGATCTTAAAAGGTTTAACAACCGGAATGTCAAAATAACCAGTGGTGCTTAATTTTACTAAACGAATTTTGCCTTCACCATTTTATTTTCGTTACAGCAGTATTTTCATTTTAGCTTTTGAAGTGCGTGGGTAAAAATTTTTTGTCTTCTAAATAACATAAATAGAAGTGACGGTATGACGTGGATATTCAACAAATTAAATTAAATGTTTCTATGTGAAAATGTGACGTTTTATATTCGTGGGTTGATCGATAATAATTTATTTTTCTTAAATTGCCAAACTAAGGATTTCGGGTAATAAAAACATGGGAAATTAGGAGAAAAAAATATAATTATGGAACTATAGTTAAAGATTTGAATACTTATTGTTGGTTCGAAGTAGCGAAGACTCAATGATAAAAATATGAAATATTTATAGGGTTTATTGTTGGTTAAGTTTGTCTATATGCATTTCATTGGTTCTTACACCAATGAACGAATGTAAAAAACAAACAGAGATAATTTTAACATAATTTTAAAATAATGTTTAAGTAATGTATTTTAACCGTGTGTATTCAAATAATGTAAATAAAAATTTTAAAACAATTGCTTGAGGATTAATTTTTTTTTTTTTTAGAAAGTGGAGCTTTGAACAAGATCGAGAACAAGAAACCCAAACTAGGTAATAAACCGTAGTCATTAATTTTAAATCCCCTTTCTATTTTTTGCAGTAACTTTACATTTTTAAAATTTTGACAATCGTTTTTAATGATCTCTGCTTCAAAACTGATTACTTTTCACAAATGAGACTGCAAATTGCTTTTAAATAGAAGAATAAGAATAATCTTGTGAACTTTATTTTTTAAATCAAAGATTTTTAAGTGTTAATAATTTGCAGGAAAGATATTTTGCATGAAATTAAAAAAAAAGTTGCAGAAAAACTTAAAGTTTATTTATTTTTTAAAGTCCCGATATACCCTTGTGAATCACTGGGTAAGTTAAATTTAAAAAAAAAATACAAAATAAAATAAAAATTGCTCAATACTTCAACGGTTGTTCGACCAAAACTGACATAGTAAAAAATGATTAATCGAAGCAAGATGAGGGTGAGGCAGGGCTTTTATTATTTAAACAAAATGAAACAGACCTGTTGGTTTGATCTGTATGCATATTATATCAAGCAGAGAGAAACTAATTAACAGTTCTTAAAAAAACAATTGAAAACTTTGCTCATTTATTTTAAATCAGAAAGGCATATCAAAATCCCCTGAAAATCGTTCTAAAGAGAAAGAACTTGTTTTCTTATTTAAAATATTTTTTTAAAAGTCGTTTGGTCATCTGTATAAAAAATATGAAAGGAAATTTTCCACCTTATAACAGGCGCTTTTTCAAACCTAATTAAGAAAAGTAACAAAAATACATTTCAAATACATTTTTTTTAAACTCTGGACAGGTAGGGCGCTTTTTTAAATTTAGGGATAAAATATGGCGAAATCCACAAACAGAACAAAGTAAACAATTTTGGAGAGAAAAATTCGAAAATGGTCACACATATTACAATGGGATTTCCATGTAGAAAAGTTTAAGGGCACGTTTAACTTTTTGCAACAATTTTCACCATAAAATGAAAGAGAAGCTTTTTTTGAACAATAACTTTTAATAACAAAAAAAGTCCGACCGTATGCGTACGCTTTTTATAATATACTTCAATGCCCTTAGGGCATTAAAAAGCATGATCACAAATTTGAAATCTTTTCGTTAATAAAATAAATCTTTTTTAAAAAAATTTAGCTTTTCTAAAAAACTATTAATTATTTTGTTTAGACCCTTGATAAATATTGAATAAATCATTTGCTTAGTTGCAGATGAAGAAATAGTAAAACTATAACCCTTTGGAACCAATGAGCTTTTGGCTAAAAATTTCAAGTTTTTTTGGACTATTACTCAAAATCTTTACATTTCAATACAAAAATGTTGAAAATTTTTAAATTGTAACTCCTTGCATAAAGAAAATCCTAGATCATCTAAGACCAGTTCGAGTTCGAAGGTAAAAATTAAGAACGTAATAATTTACGAACATTTGTTTTTGGAAAAAGTAGCAATGGAAACGCATGTATTTATGCGATTTATTTGACTAAATTGTTATTAAGATTTCAAAACACATTAGGTTTTAAAAACAGTCTAGTAGATTAAAGATTAAACACTCAATTGCAACGAACGGTTTTATTTTATTTAATATTCATCGCCAGATGTGACTTAAAAACAAAATAACCTCTATTTAATTTAAAAATTGAAAAAAATCCTTTTGGAAACATCAAAAAAACCTTTTAATTAAGGTAACCTTTTTATGTAATCAAAATTCAAAAAAATTTAATTTTTCAATGAGACCAAAATCAGTCTTACAACATTTTTCCAAAGTTCGCTAAAGGAATTTTATTCTGGACTGTGCTTAAAGTCGGCGTTAGTTACTAAGGCCTTACAATATTCCTGGTCTCAAACGGGTCTTGTCGCTTATTTTGTTTAGTTTGTGTTGAAAAGCAACTGATCTGGTTCAGAGAAATCCCAAACCAAGGTCGAAAACTGATTTGAACATTCCTAAAGAAAATAAATGCTTGGAAAGGCGAATACGGTAATATAGAAAAAAAAAAGGCTGTTACCTAAACGCAGTATGCTTTGCAGCACAAAATTTTAAGTTCTTCCTGAAAGTAAAGATGAGGTTTTTGATATTACCTTCTGCTTTCCAGTGAGTGTTTACAGCTATATTAATGTCCCGGAAGCAAAACGCGTTGTCAAAATTGTAAGGAGTGTATAAGGGAAGAAGTTGAAATTTATTGTTTTAAAGCATACTGCGTTTAGGAAAACAACCATACACATATTTGTTAATCTCCAATATATGTAGCTTGCTAGGTAATGAAGGGCTTCGATAAAAAAATTCTTTAAATTGTTTGTTTCGTTTATTTCAATCATTTACGTGGAAATCTTCATTTTTCATTTTTAACTGGTGCAAAATCTGTTCCTATTTTTTTATTATTTTAGTTTTGGTTTTCTTGTTTTTATTTAACTAGTTTTTATCCACCGCTGCGATATTTTGATCGAACATATATGTAAATACCGAATAGAGTTCCCTCATACATCTAAAGCAAAAAGGTTTGAAACAACCCAAATTAAGTTTTTTATATTAAAAACATTTACTGCTACATGTTTTTTGTCACTCTTTTTGTATTTATTATATGCTTAAAAAATTCAAAACAAAAATTTGAAAATTTGATTTTGTAATGTATTTTGTGTGTATGTTTGACAGTTTATTATCATCTTAAGAAGTATTTTTATATACTTCACCACAATATTAGGAGTTAGAAAAAATTATAAGTACATGTTAGCTTAACAACAAGTTAACCTTATTCCGTTAAAATCTTTTTCCAAGCTGGGGCTAATATTTTCAATAAAAAACCTCAACAGAGACTGACTCGTCTAATAAATATTGATTAAGAGAATGCTTTACTTATTAAGCTTTTAATAGATAGTAAGAATTTTTTAAATCATACATTAGTTATAAATATATAATGTACACTGATTTGTGATAATTAAATATAATATAAATTTATTCGGATTTTTAAACAATTTATTATACATTTTAACGTTTGGCTTTCTGTTCTTGAAGAAATATGTGAAAAAAAATTCTTAATAGTCTTTTAAAGTGATTTTTTATTTTGCTTTCTAGAACTAAATGGAAATAGATGATAAACATTTTTTAAATTGTATAAATTATTTGAGCAAATATCACTTGACAAAAAAGGCACATACAAGCAAACACACAGTGGCATCCAATACAAAGAGATAAAAAAGAAAAGTTAACAGCTGATAATCCCACCCACTTTCGCTTACATCCTATTCATTTGTATTTTGTGTTTTTACATCAAAATCAATCAACTAAACAAAAGGCCATACTAAACAGAAGCAAAAAGTTGTAAAAAGCCAACAAAAATTAACACACAGAAAAAGTTGAAAACTTCAATAAATAATGGCAGCATTTACAAGACGGCTACAAAAAAATTAAATTCCCCTCAAACGAGCAAATTAAAAAAAGAACAAACGAGGGCAAAAGTTAAATGAAAAGTTTAATATTGTAAATGATGTGTGAACACAAAAACAAGTGTCGCAAACATTTAGCCGCTAACAAGAACAACAACAAAAACAATTAAATATATTTGACAAAATTAAAAACAACGTAAAACATAAACTCACAAACTTTATGCCAAAAAACATTTTTCTAACTGAAATAAAAAGTTTTTAACTTTTTCTGGGTTTTAATTAAACAACGGAAAAATTTACAGCTATTCGTAATAAGACATTTTTATTTAAAATTAAAATTTTTTCATTTTAAATTAAAATCAACTTTTAACGTTAACAACAGAAATTTAATAAATTCAATCAGGGAATGGTTAAAATACAAAAACACAAGTCTTTTGCTTAATATCGGAAGTTTCTAAAATAAGATACAAAAAAGTTTTTATTCTTTTTTTTTGTCGGATTATGGCAGCTAAAGGAAATATGGTAACGACTGCTTTTTGTTGTAATTAGTTGGCAAAGGAAATTACATTAGCTTAATAAATTTTTTGTTTTTATTGTATTTAGGAATCAACTCCTTCCTTTTAACTTTTCAAGATTGTGAAAATTCAACAAAGTCTCTTCAAAGGTTTTGTTATTTTAAATTTTAACAATATGTTATTTTATTTATATATTGAAAATTTTAAGCCCTATTGATACTTAATAAACTCACATTTTTTTACTGAAAGCCTTCCTTAATACTTTCCACATATGCACTTTATTATCTATTCAGCAGCTACAGTTCATTGCGCCACAAATACACTTCAATGAAATATGAGTTCGGTGCAATGCACTTGCTAGAAATAAAAACAATTGTGTTTAGAAAGCAATCAATCATTTTAGCGCAGAAAAAAATCATTGAATTGTTATTGTTTCAACCTTTGAATGTTGGTAACAGACAAGTGTTCAGGGACTTATAAGAGCATTTGAAATATTTCCATGGTAAATAACATGATTGTTGTCTGCAATAGATACTTACTAACTGCTTTTAAAGTCTCTTACACAATTTTTTTTTTTACTTTTAGACAAATACGCAGACTAATTACAGTATTTGTTATCTTTAGGTATCAGAAAATATTAAATGTGAAAAAATGTACACAAGCTTTTTGCCTTAAGTGTACGAAGCGTTAAAAAACGATATTTCAGTGGTGTGAACAATTTAATTCTTTTGCCAAATATATAATTCAAAACTTTTTAAAATAATTAAATTTTTTTGCATTTACAATCAAATTGTGACAATTAACAAAAAAAAAAAGAAAAGTCAAAAAAACATTAATTCAGCTTAAAGGAAAAAATTATATATGATATACATATAAAAAAGTGAGAGTTATAGTCTGCACTAAAGGCCATAGTTTACCCTACACTACCAGCTATTTTATTATGTTCTTTTGAATTTTTCTAGGTTTGTTTTATTAATTTATTTTATTTTATTTTATTTTATTTTATTTTATTTTATTTCTTTTATATTATTTATTTTATTTTATTTTATTAATTTTTTTTTATATTATTTTATTTGATTTTATTTTATTTTATTTTATTTTATTTTATTTTATTTTATTTTATTTTATTTTATTTTATTTTATTTTATTTTATTTTATTTTATTTTATTTTATTTTATTTTATTTTATTTTTTATTTTATTTTATTTTATTTTATTTTATTTTATTTTATTTTATTTTATTTTATTTTATTTTATTTTATTTTATTTTATATTATTTTATTTTATTTTATTTTATTTTATTTTATTTTATTTTATTTTATTTTATTTTATTTTATTTTAAATTATTTTATTTTATTTTAAATTATTTTATTTTATTTTATTTTATTTTATTTTATTTAATTTTATTTTATTTTATTTTATTTTATTTTATTTTATTTTATTTTATTTTATTTTTTTTATTATTATTATTTTGAATTGCGATTAATGTAGTTTATTGCACAGGGTTCCCGCAAGTTCCGGGCATTTTTAAACTAAAGCATTCTAACTAACATTACTTTTGTATAAGTGTGAAAGCTACATAGGAATGCGTTTTTGATATACCACCAAAAAGAAGCAAAACTCTATAACGCTCACTTTTCTTCTAGCTTCGTTTTACGTAAATGCATACACTGGCAGATTTACTCTGACATCCTTACATATGCTGAACCACTAGTATAACTTGGTGAAAGCTAATTCCAAAATGTTCTTTTCAAACTGGCTAAGGCCAAGATACATTGTGGCAACTTTTACCGGTCACTGTCGATTTTACACCTAAGCGATTAGGTATCTCACAGAGACCAAAGCAGCGGAGACGGTGGACTTCACCTTGCCCTCTATTATTGTTGCAACCGCTAATCCTGCCTTTTCCAACTTTATTCTTAGTATAGTGACCATATTTTTTTTCTTATCTTTAAGATAATTTGGTTTTAAACAGGTTTAGGTAAAAGACGTGTATTAAAGCCAATAATTTAAGCACGAAGACTAATGCTACTGAGTGTACTTAAAAATTTTTATAAGAACCAAGAAATAAACTTTGTAAAGTTACAAAGCATGCAAATAATATATTTTCCTTCGTCATCACATGGCTATTAAAGTTAATCTCTAAAATTATATTAAATTAAAACTTATTTAAATCAAACAAATAAACTTCTTTTTAAAATAAATTCTGATGACCTTGTTTTACAGACACAACAAATATAAAGTTCTAATCGCAGTATATTTTATTGTTTATTTATGTTGATTATTAAAATAGTTTGAAAACTACTTTCTAATAAAGTAAAACAAAAATATCTTTGAAACAATACGACCTCACAAGTTTTAAAGAAATTTTATAATCTTGCAAACGAAATATAAAACACATAAAACTTTAGAGAACCCTGAGACAAAAGAATCCCTTTTTTCTGTTGCTTAACTATTTTTGGGCATTAGAATGGGTTACCATGTGTGCTTTTATAGCTAATGTTTCTGATATAATACATAAACTAATATTAAACAGATGTTGCCGGCCTACAAAGTAAGAGTGGCTTTGGTTGTTTATGAAGAAAATATATTTAGGATTTTATATTAATTTTCTTAGAATTTGGTTGGGAGAAACTTTATTACTTTATAGCTAAGTTTTTTATAACATTTAAAGGTTGTCTCCATTTGGTTCCAGAACTTAAATATCCATCAGATACAATTTGAAAGAAAAAGGAAAACAACCTAATAGCTAAATAAGCCTTTACAAATGCAAAAAATTTCTACATTTTAAATGGATTTAAAAGAAGTTCTAGGAACACAAGGGTTTTTGGGCAGCCTATAGCCAACAGTCTCCTTTTTCTCCGATATTATTCAGGACCAGAAAAAATCGCTGGTCAGTCAACTAGATCTTTTGGCATAACGGCCTACTCTCATTCCTATAAGGAGTCCACAACAGATTCTTCGCAAAGACAGAAAAATTTAGTCTCCCCTTGCTTATAGGATTCCCACACAATCCTGCAGAATCCACGCAAAGTGGTGTTTGCTCCATGGCTCTGAACCTACCCGAAAATTCTATACCCCTATTGTAGAACTGAAGTAAAGCACAAACGTCCATTAGTCTTCCCATAGGTACATGGACGCCTTACTTCGCTAGCTCGTCTATGACCTCATTTCCTCAATACCCCTGAGTACTGGAGCCAAATACATGCGTTTTTCTTGGCGCACAGCCTACCAATTGACTTCTTTCATATCTACATAATTACGATAATGATCGCTGAGATTGTCTTGATCGCCGCTTGATTATTAAAAAATATGCTCACCTGAACATTCTGAGTTTGAGAGGACGAGAAAGATTTGCACCTAATTTGCTTGAAATATACTTCAGAAAGCCTAAATAAACATAAGAAATCTTAGAGGACTTTCTGGTAGCCAGAGCTCATCTAAAAACTGCAGCTCCGACCTTCCATCCCTCACTCCATCTTTGATATACCCCATTTGTAAAAAAAGTTATAGCTCTTGTGGTCTGGTTGAAACCGTGTCAGCCAAACGTTTACCCCCATAGTTCTTCTGGCTTCCTAACAAAGCTCAGTTTTGTGTAATCACTGCTACATTCCTCGCCTCAAAAGCTCTGCCATTACTATATGGCACCAAAGTGATTATACCGTTGACTCAAATCAAGTCGCATAACTTGTTGCAACACCCCTTCTGATCACATTTATTACTTTTAAATCCAAGATTATATCTTGTCCTCCATGGGCACTGCGTTGAGTATGTAGACTGAGATACACAGTTCTGCTAACCTCTGCGCACTCTCCAGGAGTCTGCATTTAACTTGCTTTCCCAATGCAGTCTAGAATAAGGGTACTTCAAAGGGTAAGATAGTCCAAGCCACTGCTGTATAAACCCAATGCGTAGGAGTTGGCGTAGAACCCCATTATAACATTTATCTAAATTGGAATATTTGGCAATTCATATCACTAATTCGGCTTAAAGCAATATCAAAGTAACATTGAACAAACTCACAAATTATTAAAAGCTTTAACAAAAGTCCTTAAGAAAAAGAAATATTGTTCCGTGCTTTTTATTTAAGCTAGTGCTTAGAACTTCAAAAAATCTTTTAAAAAATGAAACTTACAGTCACTTAAAGATAATATTATACGAATTAAATTATTACGGACACAAACTGTAACTTAATTTGAAATTAACTAAAGTTTACATACATTTCCTTTGAAGATGAATATCTAGGATATCCGCAGTGTTATTCATAACGATTGTATTTTTTTCAATTGTCGTTTGTGCTAAATGACGCGACAAACAATTAGGAGCATTAGGCTCTGAAATTTTGAAAATGTCTGGCGTTTTATATAATCTTTTTATATTTTTCGTTTGATATTTTTCTTAAAAGGCTTCGCATTTAGATTTTTTACACTTGAGCTATTAAAGAATAATTTAAATATTTGTATCCTTTGGCTTTTCGGTTTATTGCTTTTAATATATTTTTATTTATTTTTTTGCTCCTTTTGTTTTTTTTGTTTTGTTTTGTTTTGTTTTTTACATTAAGTTTTTGTTGAAACTTATAATGATTTGAATCTTTTAGGGCCTTAATGTGAAACTTGTAGTATATTGATGTTTGTACTAAAATTATCCTTTTTAGATTATTAAAAATTTTTTAAATTTTTTTTTCTCGTATTAAATTTACTATCATTTTGAGGTTTAAAAAAAGAACATGTCGGTAGAATTAAGTAAAATATTTTTGCTTAATTTTTCAATTTCTTACAAAGATTTATTTTAATTTAGTTAAAAACTAAGTTAAATTATTTTTAACCATTTATATGAATTTATTTTATAACTTTTCACTTATTTATAAGACCCTTATATATATGTGTAAAAATATAGTTTTTATTTGTCATTTTTTTTTTCTCTAGAAGCATTTGTATTCACATACATATATTGTTTTTTTTTAAATTCTATCACTTAATCTTTTAATTAATTTAGCAATTTTTTTTTAAATTAAAATTATTATTATTTTTGTGGTTCAGAATTTTTATACATAACACCTTTCCTATTTTTACTTAGTTTTAATTTTAAATATACTTTATTTTATAACTTCAAATTAATTCAATTTGCTTATATTACATTAATTACCAACATAATGCCATTAGTATTGACATTGATGGAAAAGGGGTAATTACAGAATTACAGATTATAATGATGAATGATAAGATTAATTGGTTTAAACACGCACTTGATTAGTAGATTTGTTTAGTATATTTACACTTGTCATACTTTACGAGACACCGCCAGCTCTTTTAATTATAATGGATTAAAAAAGCAGCAACAACAGCATTAAAGGCCTTTAATTTCATTTAGAAAACACTAAACTTTTTTAAGAATTTCAAAAACTTATTTACCGTAGTTTTTTCTAATTTTTTAATATATTTAATTTATAAATAATATTATATTAATGTATGATTTTTCATATCATTGTAATAATTTTTTTCTTTTCTTTTTGCTCAAGTAGTCTTATTTTTTTTAGCACTTTTCAATAACAAATCACATCATAAGTTGTATATGAACACGCAGCACATATGTTGCACGGTTTATCAATTTTGCGTTAATGCGCGTATATTAACATATGAACGATGTTTTCATAATCATTGCCACGCTTGTACTGATTTTATGTTTAGGCCTTGCACTTGTGCCAATGGTGTGTTGCGTGTTATGGATGGTTGATATTTGTTCTAAAAACGACTAAACTATTGGGATATTAAGCTCCACCATGGCAGTCCAACAGAAATGTAATGAAGTTAGAAATAAAAGAGAACATCTCCCTATTCAAAAAATTCTCTTTGCTCTTGAATATACACAGATAAAGTTGCTCTTTTTGGTAAACAGTTTTCTTTAAAACAAATTCTTGCTACTTTTTTTTCTTTAAAATTATTCTTATTGCTTGTTTTTATGTTGTTGTTTGGTTTTGTTGTTTTAAAGGAAAAGTTTTTTAATTAACTTGTGCATATTTTACTGTTTTAAGGACTACTAAAATTGAATTAAAACTATTTTTTTTTATTTCACCTATTGAAAATTAACTGTAACCAAAAGGCCACTTATTTTAAAATCTACAATTCAATAACTAAGTATCTATCAACATAATCCATCAATATCCCTTTGTTTTCTACCTGATTGTTTCGATTATTATTATTACAAGTCAGAATATGTCCTTTTTAGAATTTACCGCTTAAGCTACCTAGCTTACTCTTAGTCCACCTAATTGATTTTCGACTTCTTTAAGGGTCAGTAATCCTTAACTTTATATTCCTGGAAATAATATGGGAAGCTCACGGGACCCTTTTATTTTAAACCTAATTGCACAAACGGCTCCAAAGATATGTGTGAAATCTGGTTTTGACTTATTAGCTTTCTTAAAACTTTTCTTTTAGTAATTCCAGATTAGTATTCTACTTTTTGTCATTGATTTGCTGTTTCAAATAATATTTAATTTTATTTTAATTAATAAAAAGAATTCAATAAGCAAACCTTTCCTTGAATCAAACATGTAAACCTATCATAGTTATATAATTGACAAGATTCAAAGCAACATGTTTTCGATAATAAATAACAATAATCACGAGAATGTGGCAATACTGCATGCTGTTTTGTCAACAATTGATACTCACCACCACTTAGCAACCTTGCATCTAAATTCGCCGCAAAACAATCCGATTGCGAATATTTATATAAAAACAAAACCTTTTCATTCTCTTTATTTATTTTTCTTTCTAGAGTTATTTTTTTTATCGATATGTAAGAGCATAGAAAACTGCTAAGCGTTAGTTACAAATGTTACACTTTTACTTTTTATTTATATTTTTATTATTATTACTTATTTACAATGAATTTATTGCTTTTTTTTATTTTACTGCATTTTTTGTGTCCTTTCTTATCCATGGACATTAGATATACAAACTTTTATACAAAAGTGAAAGTATCTGACCGAAAGTTTTTATTTTTATCACTAAAAATATTTTGTTAGCAACAGGATTTAACTCTAAATAAAAGAGTCCTTAAAGTTTTCAAGCGTTTTTAAATTTCTTTTAATATTTAATAGTAAAATTTAAAAACTAACTACAATGAATAAAAATAGTTAAAAGCAGTTTAATCTTTTATATTCGACACGAGACTATATAGTTTTGTCAAACGTTCACATATTAATCAAACTTTTGATAGTTAAGATATTTAAAACAATTATGATATTGATCTATCCATATGGAAATCATTAAACTGAAATATTTTTTTTATTAATAGAAGATGAACAACTGGGTTTGTTTTAAAATATTTTCATTGGCATATAAATTTGTAATGATTTTTTAAGTTAGGTAAAGTTGAAGATAATTGTATTGCGTTGAGATTGACCACAACTGCAATATGAATAATCCTAATAAAACTTAATTCAGAGCAATAACAATTATGCTTGTCAAGTCATTTTATAACGAGAAAAGCAAGCTATCTTGCGGGGCGGATACAGGAAAAAGGATTTGAAAGCTAAAATAAGGACAAATCGCTTATTGAGGCTTAATAATTCTGGTTTATTTTTCAAAGGGTCAATAGAATATGTTAGTATTCTGCCTGAGCCAGAAAAAGGCAGCTGCGGTAAAAGTTGGCTCCTACAATCTGAAAGATCGCGGGTTCTGACTTGAGAATTAAGCTCCAGTAAATACTCATAAATAAAGATAATAAGGTTGTTATTGATAACATGCAGTAAAAATTGATAAATCGAAGTTAAATGTTTTAATTGGGTACCAAATCAAGGGTATCCCAACAATTTCAAAACGAATACTACAATATTCAGAACAAGTTTCTATCGTCGAAGAAGACAGCAAAGGTAGATCTAGGGTCGACTGTCATTATCCTTTTCAAGTTATAATCGTACTACGCTCTGCTGGGAGCCAGGTCACGGGAAAAAAGTTGCCGTTCAATTTTTAAGATCGGAATAAGCTCTGAGAACTAAGCTAACAGTATGAAGCGGAAAGGTTAGTCTTGCACTTCTTTTATAGTTTGATAAAGGTACAAATATTGAATATCGTTTTATATGCTTAGATTAGAAGAGCAGTACATTTGAGCTATCGGGAAAAAAAAGATGGAAGAGTTGAATATGGGCAAGAAAGTATAAGCTTTTTGTTAAGGTTGTTTACGCCGCTTATAACGGAGAAGGAATAGGTAATTGACCAAGGGTAGTATCCAATTAATATCGTGTAGCTTGAATCTTGACAAAAATTCCTCAGCCTGGTATTTAGCTGGCAGCTTATCATTATGGTAGGAGCAAAGCAATAATTTTGAATCAAAACACACCGCCGTATAACTAATATTAGTTACTGATATTGCTTATACGCACATGTGGTTTTAAAATAGTACCAGCATTCATAACAAGATTGGTTACAAAAACTAGAAAAAATTATTAAAGAATATTTTTGCCAAATTTAAACAATGATCAGTTAAATAGATAAAACCTTAATCGTGCTAAAGAGGAAAAATTTATCTACCATATTTAATAAGCCGGACAGAAACTTTTAATTAATTTTATGGCATAATTATATTAATTGTATATTTCTACTAAATATTTCACTGTTATATATAAAAAATTAGTTTCTTTTTTGTACAAAATAAACATTTAATATTCATCGGACTAAGTACGCAATATCTTAAAAAACATATTTTACTGTCGTTTATTAAAATTCATTAATCTTAATCGGCATCACCTGTTTTTTGACACTAAGCACTATATATACAAATATAAGTTATTTTGTTTATATTCTTCTTCACTTAAAAATAATCATAGTCACACATTTCACTACAATTGTATGTATACTTTACCTAGATTTAAATAAAAGAACTGTTAAGAGTATAATAAAATATGTCCCATAAGAATGAACACAATACCCTATTTAGCATTCATTTGTAGTCGTTAAAATATTTCACCATTGTGTTGCCAGTCTCTACATCCGCTTGCTTGTTCGGTCATCCATCCGTTTCTTTAATAAAACTCATGAATTTGTTGTCCATTTTTCTTGAAATGAATGCTAGGTGGCGAAAGTTTTTTTTTCTAGGCCTTTGTAAGAGCTAATTTACATTTTTGTAAAGGTTTGAGTTAAGGTAAAATATTTGAAAAGTTAAAACTAAAATTAAAAAGGTAAAATGCTTGATTTTTTAACATATCCAGAGTATAATTATATTAAAACTGTAAAAATCCCAGCTGATTATGTATACGTCTTGAAATTTTGGAAAAGTCAACTCCAGATTAATTTTATTTCAAGTGAAAAATAATTTTATTTTTGATTTTTCCAGATACAAAAATGATTTTCCAAACATGAGTTTCTTGAAAAGCCTTTTTTGTTACCTGCTTTGTTATACCCTCAACATAATAGAAAAAAAAAACTTCAAAATCGTTGCAGTAACTGACTGTTAGTTATTTAGGAAATATTCCTTAACATTATATTTTTTCAACTAGTTTGAAGAGTTACTTGAATCTTCAACTGTACAAAAATACTGACCTTTAGTTGATGTTAATTTTGTCAGTTATTTTGCAGCATTATTTACCTTTGTTAATATTTTTCTGAAACTTAGTGTTTTGCTGTAAATAACAAAAAATCAAGTTAATTTTAGAAGTAAGTAAATTTTTTAATGTCTGAATTTATATGAAATATTTTGTTAATTTAATTGAAAATCTTTTGGAAGTAATACATTTTAATGGTTATTTTTTTGGAGAGTTTAAATGTTGGTCCAAATATTTTAAATAGCATTTCCAGTTGATTTCACTAAAATAATTTTTTGAGTGTATCCAACACAAAAGAAAATCAAACTACACATAAAAAAAAACTGCAAAATAATAAATTTTTAATTTTTTTTTAAATTAATGTATACTTAAACTGATGATAGGCTTTAAGAAAATGAAATTGCTTATTTTGTTACCAGAAAAACTTTGGCGCATTTTAGATAGTATCCTGTAATGAAGTTTAAAAGAATTATAAATTTTCTAAGAGGTAGCTTTATCTCTTAAAGTACCCAGCCAAAAAGAGACAGTCAGGTAAAAGCTGTCCCCACATTTGGAGAGTATTTCTAATAATAAAATAATTAAAATTTACAAAATTTTTAATGTTCTCTAGATTTTGAAATGATAACTCAAAACTAGCGTCTTTCGATTCATATTTTTAACGTAAGTTTAAAATGACGGTATTGGAATTACAATTTTTTTATTTCACCAAATTTTGTAAGCCTGGATGCTGTTTATCTGACACCTTTCAATTACAAATTTACGTAAATATATTTTTTTTAATTCAATCGAGATTGAGGTCAAGGGTTTTTCTGTATTATTTTGATTTTTTTACGATAATAATAAAATAAATTAAAAATAATAGAAAAAAAATGATTGGCCTTAAGATCGATTAAATAAAAAAATATTTCAAACGAAAAGGTAAATTAATGCACATGCGTATAAGAAGCTCAAGTAAGCCTAAAAAAGCCCTACCGGCGCATCTATATAGTTTTATTAAAGTTTCTTCTTAAATTTTTATTTAATATAAAACGAAAATTATTTTGTTTTTTATTAACAAATTTAACATTTTAAGTTTTATTTTTCTTCTGCATTTATTGGCGGTATTATAATTCTAAGAGTCGAAATTTCGTTTTTACAAAAGTTATGATGGTACAGCATTTTAAAGCCGTCATTTTTTAATAGTATTTTTCCGGAAATTAGCACTGCGGGCAGCAATGCGCAGATCAACTTAAGTAACGACGATAAAAAAAACTAAAACGTATTTTTTTTACTCAAAAAATAAACCAACCCGTGTGCTGCACATTTTACAAACTTTAAAATTAAAGCTCACAGGGTAAAAACTGCATTTAAGTCTATTTTGTTACTTTATGACCAGATAAGATAGATGTTAAATTGAAATTGCGTTTTAAGGATTTAAAAACGAATTTGAAAATGTTCTTGAAAATTTTTTTAGTTAGAGTTTTATTTTCCTCATCTTAATCAAAATATAAATATTTTTCAATATTGGCCTTAAATTTTACCAATCTTTTTTTGGTGTTTTTTTAATGGTTTTATTTTGAGGGATTAAAAAAGGTAAAAACTGTATTTTAGACTTTTGATCTTCAAGGACTGAATATTGTTTTACAGTTTTCAAACACCCATTCAGTGTCGTGGGGAAAACTACAGTTTTTTAATTTTTTAGCCTTTTTTGAATTGTTTAGTCTAAAATATCAAATGAAAAAGTGAACTAAGTAGACAAAAAGTACTTTTTTACATAGTCGATACTTTATTGCATTTTTTAGGATGATGAGTTTTAAAGTATAAAATCATTTTATTTTGACCGTTAGTTAGTTCAAAAGTTAATTAAGAGGACAAAACTTACTATATATGGTTTAAAACTTTTTTACTTACATGGTTAGAATGTGTTAATGACATTTATAGACGTAGTTATTAAAATACATAAGCGACTCTGTTAGGACACTTGGAGATATCAGGATTGCTCGATCGAAAACTTAAAACGAATGTCAAGACAACTGTCATACACTTATATGACATCGAATGACGTTACTATACGGGATTCTGGGGCATATTTGAAAAGAAGGGAGGGCTCTACTTTAAAGGAAAGAAAGGAACTGGACTTCTTTATAAAAAAACAAGACCCCAAAATTTTCTTCAATCCCTAAAACCACAACACTGTCTTACAAAAGATGACATGAGCAATTACGGAATATTTGTCTGACTCGGAGAATTTACATATTTAACTATCGAAAACATATATATATATATGAAGTTAAAGGGATGCCCATATATTTGGTATGATGCCTTGAATATAAAGTTGGCAGAAATGTTGAAGCTAAGGAAGCCTGAATTGACAAGGTTTATAAGCGGGTTAAAGGATTACTTAAGCCTACCCTCATATTGCCATTGTATGAAGTTAAGAAGAGCGATGATTGATTTATTGATTGATTGGTTGGTTGATTGAGTGACTGACTGATTGATTGATTGACTGATGGGTTATTTTCGTGTCGCTGCTCAGCCTTTACACAGGCCAGTGTTTCATGTTTATTATTGTTCCATATGTGGCTCACTTGTTAAGTTAAAAATGAAAAATGATGAGAAAGCAACTCCGGGTTTATGATATGTTGTTTGAATTTAATTTAAACGCTACAAATAGTTAATTTCTAAAAACTTAAGTCCAAACCAACTGTTTGCTAACGAATGTTGACTCTGACGACCGTAGCACTCATCATTTGTAACTCGCACTTAAGAGGCTTAATGACATCGGAAGTAGAAAGAAGTTTTGATTTTTTATGGTTATTGCAAAGAATTTTATTACAGATGTACAAATTTATGATTTATTAATTATTTCAGTTTATTCATTTTATTAATTGTAAGAAAAAGATTTGGCTGGTTGTATTCTAAGTTCTACCCAATTTGTCACCAAATTAAAAAGTTTAATTACCCGTTTTGTTGTAAAGCAAACAACTTTGTTCGCTAAATAATATTATAAAATATGTCCTCATCGCTAACTAAACAGGCTTAAGGTTTAAGTAATTTTGATTTAAAAGCTGTAAAGTGTTTCTAATACATCCAATACAAACGTATTGTTCCGTATAAGAACTCAAAACACATATGTGCATGCAATTCTTAAGCACATAATAAAAGGTTTTTCCTTAAACATACATACAGTAGAATGTTAGTGCCTTCATCATACAATAACTACTAAATAATTTAAAGGAAGTGAACTTTAAATTGAACATCCTTCAAAAATATACACATGTGCTTCAAATTAATGCAAAAGCTCTTAAATGTATTTGTTTAATAAAAGAAACGAGAATAAAGAATTCATCTTCTTTTTATTTTCGGAAAAACTCTATACATAAATACATATATTCGCATGTACTAAATAAATTTATCAAAAATTTTAAAGACATAGGTCAGTGTTTTTTAATTTAAATAAGGAGAAATGCATTATTTTCTTAAATGAAGAGAGAGAAATGTACTAAAGAGTAAAGCATGCGCCTTGTGAGTGTGTTGAGTATTTTCTATTTCAGAGAATATGCGGCGAATAAGCTGGCACTAGTTTTTGAAAATATATTATATTGTGGCCTATATTTACCAAATACCAAAGTATTTTTTCTTTTGTTGTTATTATCATTTTAAGTTCTTTATTGTTTAGTTGTGGTCGCATGGTCTTAGTGTCCTAGTAGTGGCAATTTAATTATTTCGATTTTTTTACTTTCATTTAGTTTCGGTGGTTGAGCATAAGGAGACTCAAGCAATAAAAAGCAACAAAACAACAATAAAAACAGGATAAAGGGGAAATAAAAAGGCTTCAACAATTAAAATGTTGCAACGGCTACTTATCCTTTGGCTCTACCAACCTCTATGTTAAAGGATTTCATACACTTATGTATATTTTTTATGTATGTTTTTGAAAACATACTTACTACACATGTATACTTTTGTGTAACTGGTATGCAACTTCCGTTATTGTGTTGTTTTTTTAAGTCAAACTGCTACTTTGTAATGCAAATTTGTCTGTCGTTTTCATTTCTTTAAAATATTCATTTGTTCTTGAAGTTTTGTTGATACTAGACAACCCATCCCTATGATTTTTGTTTTTTCTTTAGAATTTTTTATTTCTGGAACCCAAAAATCAAGGGACTTGTAATACAAAAAAAAGAAAAAACTTACAAACTATCTTGAGGTTAGTTTTAAGGCGTAAATAAAAAGAATAATTTTTTAAAGGAAGGAGCTTAGCAAAAAAGTAAAATTATTAACAAATGGGTCGCGTTGCAAACAAAAGGTTTCCTTGGAATGTAGATGCTTTCTAATATCCAGCCTATTGATTCCTGCATATTTTCTACGAGACGGCAATTGAGTTAAAAAGCCAATAGGCAACGATAGAATGGGTTGTATAGACTTATAAGTTTAATCATCAACGTCCTGAGGGGATACAAGCCGAAGTTTGAAAATGGCGAAATAACTAGTTATAATGTTTCATGGCACACAAATATAAACATTTGGCCAAGGGCCGATACGAGAAATTATGCTTGGGAGCATGAAATTTAATCCTGCATTTTGATATAAGAAAATGATAATAAATTACCAAGAATATGGCCAAGTTTGCATTAAGTGAGTGCATGGGTGGTCGGTAATTAGTGAGGGAATGACAGGAATGGTAGGAATGAATGGGTTGTTGACCAGGCGAAGCAAAAACCTTTCGCTCGCAAGCTGAAAAAGAGAATTGTTTTTGAATTTTTAATAAAAGAAGTATTTTGCAAATCAAAACTTCTTTAATTTTTATTTTTTTTTATATATTTTTTTTTGTCAAAATAAAAAGTGGCTAATAAAAGCTGCAACAAAAAAACTTTTTGATAAGACGTCACACATGTGCGAATGCCAGCAGCAGTTTCATCAGCCACCCAGTATAATATAATTTCCTAAATTTTGTTATTAATATTATATTGGTTTGAGCACTATCTTCTTACTGCAATTTTATCTTCAAACGTTGCAAACATATTGGTTGTATTACTAGTAAAACAAAAGGTGCCCAGATGCTCAAAGTTATTTTAAAGTTTTACTTGAAGAAATGGACAACCCTTACGTCCATCTGTTCGTGGATAAAGTACGGGAGATTTTATTTTGATAAAAATTGTTGTATTGAACTTTTTACGTATAATTTTAGACAAAGTTTTTCAAACCAGTTATGACCATTCAAATATTTAATACATCTTCTACAAAATGTCCTTCCACAATAAGCATTTTGGGCCCTAATGTTTATTAAGTCTCCCTGAAATTTTGCAGTTAAAAAGGAATTTATTTGCTGAAGATTGGTTCACTATTAAATGTACCTGCCACAACAGGAGTTTACACAAAAATCATTTTATTCCCTTTCACAAAAGGCACCTTTATCAAGCTTTCCATGAGTTTTTTACATAATATAAAATAAGTTGTGGGGAAGGACCTCGTATGATCAAATTTGGCCGGCTGTAGTTTACTAACTTGTTGCTTGTGGATGTCTTCCAGACAAAAAAGGTGACAACATATGTAGTCATCTGAGCTGAATTTTTTTGTAGAAATTTAAAATTGCTTTTAATGCTATGACCTATTTAAAAGTTATCAGTTTTTTAGTCTAGAACCTTGGCCTTAGTACCCTAGTAACACTTATATTTAATTATTTGTTATTTATTATATTCAAACAAACTTTATGATTTTATTACGACAAATATTTGTATAAAAATGATTATTTTTATTGATAAAAAAATACTTAAATTTATTTTACGTCCATACATCTGTAAATAAATGTTTGAGCACCTTAGCGTGCTCAGTATCTATTTTGTCTTTTTACTGATAAAAAACAAAACACACAAATTTTTATTGCAACTTGCCTATACTTTAGGTATAAGTGCTTGTCAGAACTAGGTTTTATTACAAAAACGATTTTATTCTAAGGTTGAACGTAGAACATATTTTAGATATTGCTCTTTACTAATTCAGTTACTAAGTATCTAGGTTTTACACAGCCTTATTGATATATTAAACCTAAATTACCAACATCTGTTAAAAATAGCTCCTCATCATGCGTAAGTTGGCTTGTAAGTAAAAAAGTTTATAGTTTTATTGAAATAACAGTTAAGGTTATTCGAATTTGTTTAAGCACGCATAATATTATAATATTCAAGTTTTTTTTTGCAGATTTTTGCAATATTTTGCATTAATTCATAAAATGTTTTAATATTTTTTAACTTAAACTCATCCAAACTTTATTAATGTTTTCAATAGTGTATTGATTAAATAAAACATTTAATTGTGCCCAAATTTAAGTTAACAAACGTCCTTCTACTTTGTTTAATAAAGGCTCTTATAGAAATAGATTTCTTAGCTCCCAAGCTAAATAACGAAATGAAATTCGTTAGGTAAATATTATAACGTTTTAAAAATTACGTTTTAAAATTATTTTAGCTTAAAACTAAAAATTAAATGGCAATGAAAAAACTTTTGTTAAACTTTCTATCTAAAATTTCTATAAATTATTTAACACAATTATCTTTTTCTCCTTAAATATATTCTTCTTTTAAAAAGATAATGGGCTTCACTTAAAATTAATAAAAATAATTAAAATTAACTTTGTTATTTTTTAGGTGGACTTTACATTATTTTTCTTGTAGCATGTAAAAAAGCTAAATAATTTTTAATTATTTCATCGCTAAATTGCTAATTAACAAATTTTTTGAATTCTTTCTTAAAATATAATTACGAATAACGTTCTATACCTTAAAAATACATTATCTTAACAAGAAATACACGCAATGTTGGGCGTAACTCAATTGGTATATAGTTTCCTTCTACACTGAAAAAAGATCTTGCAACAAAAAACATAGACAAAAAAATTTTATCTAAATATTACAAACAAAAACTGTTAATAATTTTTAAGAATTTACGAAAGTGTTGAAAGGTAATATATTTCAACTACTAATAACTTTCGCATATCGTGCCTTAACCGCGGAAATAGCTTGAGCGATAGAAATGAAATTTTACAGGAGAAATTTTTTTTATATTATATCTTGTTTAAATCAAGTTAAAGAAACCAAATTTTGAATAAACATTTCGTTTTATCCAATACACGAAATTAATCAAATGACAACGCAATTTTAAGAGATGATGCGAGTGATTTCAATGAACAAAGTTAAAATAAAAAACGTTTTTTGAAAATTTTGTCGCTTAAGCTATTTCCGCGGTTAAGGCACGATATATTACAAAAAAAAACTTTAAATACAGTTTTATATTTTAAAAAATTTAAAGGAAACTTTATGTAAATTTGTAAGTTATATAAACTTTTGTATAAATTACGAAGACAATTTTAAGACCAGAAATTCGAAATTTTTTAAAGTAACGACTATCTTTTATATTATAATTTTTTGGTATATATAAGGAACTTTCATTTAACTACAAAACAAATTGCATAGAGATTTCTAAGTTTACAGAAAAGTTTTTCTTCCAAACATTTTTGTGGAACATACTTACCCTCTGGCTTCAGCCCTAGTATGGTTTCCATACACAATTTGGAAAAATAGGGTAAAAATCCCCACAATTTCTCTATAGTTGCCCCTAGAGGAATAAAATGAATCACATACCTCCATTAGTTTTTTTTCCCAAACGTATTCCTAGAGGATACTTACCCCCTGTCACCGTCACCTTACGGCGTTGCCATACAAAGTTTACAAAAATTATGTAAAAATGACTACAACTTCCTCATTGTTGGCCTATGAGCAATAAAGTGTACGACCGAACCCATTAAATTCCTCTCCCAAACATATTCCAAGAAAATCCTTAACCCCTGTCTCCACGTCGTAATAAGGTTGCCATACAAAATTTAAAAAAAGATGGAAACTTAAAAACTTCCCCGGAGTCGCCCTTAGAGTAATAAAATGTACGGCAGACCCCCATTAGTTCTCCCTCCCAAACAAATTCCTTGAATATTTTTGCTCCTTATCTCCCATACAAAACTAACAAAAATTAAGTAGAAACGGCCATAACTTCCTCAGAGTCGGTCTTAGAGATATAAATATAAGATCGACCACTATTAGTTCCTCCTTGTAAATACACAGCTAGAATACTCTTACCCCCTATCTTCACGCCCTAAAAGGGTTTCCATGCAAAAGTTTAAAAAATAGGGTAAAAGCCCTTCAACTTCCCCGGAATTAGTTTTCTCTCCTAAACATATTTCTAGAACATTCTTACCCTCTTTCGCAACTTACCCATAGTCGCCACTAGAAGAATAAAATGTATTACAGACCCCCATTAATGTAAACGTATTCCTAGAACATACTTACCCCCTTTTTCTATCACGTAAGGATGATAAATATAAAATTAAAAAAAAATAGAGTAAAAGTTTCTACAAAATTTAAAAAAAAAATAATCAAGAAAAAACCCCCTACAGCTGCCCTTATAACCCTTAAAAGTTTAAACTATGACACCGAACCAACTCTTATTGAAAAATCAAACAAAATAAATAAAAAATCAAAAAAAATTTTTCTCCAACTGCATTAAGTTTGTTAATGAAAATAGTATGCATTTTCTACAAAAAATTCTTTCAAAAGTCTAATAATTTTTATGTTTCGGATATTGAAAAACTCCAATATTTTCTTTGTTGTGCTAATAATTTTGTTTATCTGATTTAACAATTTTGTTTTAAGTGGTTTCCGTAAACAGTCAGTTTTTAAACCCTTAAATCAAATAGACACTGAAAGAATATTATTTCTGCTCACAATGACCATTTTAAGACTGTAAAGGCGGTGACTTTACAAATTTGAATTTTAAAATAGTGTGACTTTCAGTCCAGCTGTGTAAAATATTCTTGAAAACGGGCTTAATTTTTTTATTATAGTAGTGGCTTAAACTGTTTTTAATCGTTAACGTACTTTGCTGTCACAAGAAATTATTTTTTTTTTTTACAAAAAAACTCTTAAAAAAAATAGAAGGGTGTGGCATTTTCAACAAAACCTTAAAAAGAAGAGGCGGTTACTCAGCATAACATCGTTTTAAATATTTGCAAAATAAATAAAAACTAAATATTAACGTGCTTATTTGTAGTTCGGTAATTTTTATTATCTTTTGGACGTAATTTAATCAGATTTTTTTAAGCAAATTTTGGGCGGTTTACGTGAATTGACCATAAGCCACCATTTAGAATAAAACTGTTAATAAAATTGATATTTGTTTACATAAGAGTATTTGGCATTTTCTAGTTTGCATTATTAAATAGCAAAAAAATGTGAAACAATACTTACGAAACAATAAAAATTATAAAATGATACTCAAGAAATCATTAAATAATAAAAATGTATTTTAAAACAAAACAGATGAAACAATTGCATCCAAAATACTTAAACCTTCGAGCAAAAACAAATAAATAAATCTTTTGCTCTTTTGTTTAGTATCAAATTAATTAGCAAAAATAAAACTGAATTAAGTCAAGGTTATAAAAAATGCAATTTTTTTCATTTGCAACTGTTGAAAAAAATTTATTTTTTATTTTATTTTTGTTAATATTGTTTTGTGATTTATTTCCGTTCTGCCAAATGTGACTTCCTCTTAAATTTGTATAATGCTGCTTTTTATAGTATTAAAAAAATAAATAAAAAACTAATACAGCATGCAGCTTAATAATAGTAAAAAAAATAAAGGTTTTTATGAAATGTATATTATACTTTACACCACAAGTGTGACTGCAAATTTGTGTTTTTATTTCAAATGTGAAAAAAATATTTAATGCGTTAAAAGGTTTATAGAATAAACAATATGGATGTAAAGCATAAATAACAAAATTTATTAGACGGATTCAAAAATTTCTGAGATATAACGGCTGCCTATTCTATTTAACCTTTCCTATATAACCGACCGACACTTTTTGATAAAAAAGTTATCTACAACCAAAGAACAATTTTTAATTCAAGTTACACAGCAGAAAAGACAACAAATATTCTGATAATACTGCTTTTCTATGTACACGCGAAAATTCCAAATAGTTGTCCATTATATTACCACATTATCTGCTTCTAAAGATGGGCAAAGTTATAAAAAATAAAAATAATTTTGCTCTTGTGTATATAAAAAAACTAAATCTCTTGCGAATATTTCAAAGCTCTGCTAGTAAAAATCAAAATTTTAAACTATGTAAACAAGTACACAAAGAAGCTAGCAGCACATATCTGCACCCGCTTGCTCAAAAATTCTTACAAGGACCTTACAGCATGGCGGAGACAGTAGTTTTAAAAGGAGGACACATTATTTATTTAAGTTTTTAAAGTGTTAAAATATTAGTCTGGCGCTAGGTAAATTTATATTAACTATAAAATTTACATGTTTAAAAAAAATATCTTAAAATTGCGATCTGTACTTTTATCACAAGAATACATGGGCATTCAGTAAGACGGACGGACTAAAAGACATGGTATACTCGACTCGAAGTACTTGTTGGTCAAACATTATGGCTTAAGGTAGGTCTCAGACTTTAATTTTGGGGCGTTAAAAATGTTTGCACAAAAGCACGAGCATTGCTGTAAAATTCATTGATTTTACAAATTATTAGAAAAAATAAATATGTATCTTTCACCTTGAATGCACTAACATTACTTAAAGATTCATTTTATGGTATTATTATATATTTAGTGGGTGCCTCGGTAGATCAGTGGGAAATGCACGAGCCTACCAGTCTGAGGGTTGAGGGTTCGATTCCCACCAGAGACCCTGGTAAGTCTGTTTAATTTTTCTGTTCTTTATTTCTTTCTCTAAATTTCTTCTTCCTTCCATCTCAACCTATTCTATCTGCCTATACAGGTAACACAAAGGGACCGAATTAAGGGGACCCAAGTGAGCTGTATCCTTTTTTTCAACGCCTGCCTGTTCTACCTAATCTAACCTTTATATATTTATTGAAATTATTTTAGTTTTTTTTTGTCTTACATAAGTCACTTAGTTTTAAAATGTTTTTTTTTTTATTTTAGATTGGAAAAATGAATTGCATAATTTAAACATTTTTATTTATGTTTTGCTTTGTTTTTCGCTAATCTGCATTAATGAAATGTTATGTTTTCTATAAGTTATAATTAAATGTTCACTGAATTTGAAAATATTTAGAAACTTCATTATGAACAATAAAGTGCTTATTCAATTTCTCAGTCAGTTGTTCTCAACTATGATGGTCTTTGTCTATAGAATCACTACATAGTATACATAGGATTTCTTTTAATCGTGTTTGCTTGAACTAAAATAGTTATGATGAAAAATTAATAAATTAGAAAATTTATAAAAAAAATTTTTCTTTATTTATCCTAAAGTTTGTGTTCAATTAAAGACTCTGGGTTGCTCTTCCCCTTTAAAATATAATGCATTCATTTTATTAATATTCAAAATATTACGAATACATAAACCAATTTAAGTTTCGCTGCAATTAATATTCTTACTAAAGTTTCTTAGAATTTTGTTAATTAAAAACTTTTTTATAATATTTTTATTATTGCATTTGTATGAATATATGTTTATAAAATTTAAGATAAAAGACTTTTTGCTTAAAATGTATTTGCTCCAACCAAAAAACGAAAAATGATTTCAATTCAATGTCAATTAATGTGTCAAAAATGAGAAATTGTAAGAAAATTTTTATTTGGAATATTTTCTTTTGTCTCAAACATTATTCGCGTTTAACTAATGCTACACGTATTTGCGTCTGTTGGAGCCATTTGCGCTCTGCTGGTAAAAAGTTGCTGTGATTTACAAAGTTAAAGCAGATATCGGTCTCTGGAAGTTTTACAAAGAATAACACTTGATTCCTGTGAGTATCTCTCCCAGAGTATAGTACTCTCAAACTGATTTGCATAAGCGTTGATTATGGAAATCCGTGGCCGTTTTCGAAAATGCACTCAGCTTGGCTTAATAAATTCTTTGAAAATATATTTCATAAAAGTATTTTTAATTAAAACAGGAAACTTAGTTATAATACTGAACCAAAAAAAAATGCAAATAAATAAAAACATTATTAAGATCCAGTCAAAGAAGAAAACTAACAAATTTTGCAATTTTTTAAAAGTCAAATGCCAAAAGTATGTGGCTTTAATATAATGTTAAAAAGGTTAAATAACCTAGCTAAACAACATCATAAATTTAACAAACGTTTTATTTTTGGCTTAAGATTTAATTTAAAAAAATTAACCCTCAATAATCGGAAATCTTTATAACATATAATCAGAAAATATATAAAATTTTCAACGTTTGTATGCAATGCCTATAAAGTTCTAAAAGAGTACAACTTTACAAAAAAAAATTTAAACATAATAAAAACAAGTAAGACTGCTATATTCGGCTGTGCCAAATCTTATATACCCTTTACATGGGTCTTTTAATATACCCAGCGAATTTTAAAGTTAATAGAAAACTGTACAAAATTTTAACTTTCGTGTGGATAATAGAACAATATGAGGAACGTTTGAGGTCGACAGTTGTAAAAGTTTTTGACATTATTCATATTAAAAGGTTAATAAAAGTTGCTAATTTTTATGGGATGTTCCAGTCCCCCTGCTCCTCTCCAAATTTTTTTTCAAAATTTATAATTAATTTGATTATTACTTTTTGTAGAATATTCGAAGACGATAGCTGTTATAGTTTCTCAGATGAAGCGTATCAAAAATTTCATAAAAATTGTTAATTTGTATGGGAGCTACCCCATGTTTACCCCCCCACCCAAATTTTTTCTGCAAATCGTAGGTCTTGTTGTCCAATTGGTTTTTGTAAAACATTCAATGTCGATAGTTGTTATAGTTTCCGGGATATAGCGAATCGAAAATTTCAAAAAATTGTTAATTTGTATGGGAGCTACCCCTTCTTCTGCCCCCACCCAAAAAAAAAATTTCTCTCAAGCGTAAGTCTTAATATCCAATTCCTATTTGTAGAACATTTGATGTCGATAGCTGTTATAAATTCCTAGATATAGCGTATTAAAAATTTAATAAAAAGTTGTTAAATTGTAGGAAAAACACCACTTTCCCTGATCCTATCTGAAAAAATGTTTTCCATTCTGTAGGTCCCTAGTTTAAGAGTATCCAAGTTTTGTGGCAAAGATCACTATACTTACTAAGATATAAAGGGATATATGCACGGATTTTGTCCTAAAAAAATGGGTTATTTTGGGTTTTTCGGTTATATCTCGGTCAATATTTAACCGATTTTACTGATTTTAAATAGCAATTGTCTGCGGGATATTTCCAACAGTTTGACATCAATAACTGGTCTGTATCTTTTTATTGGACTCCGAAAACTTGATTTCAACAGTAGAACAGAGGGACAGACGGATAGACGGATAGAGGGATAGACTGACAGACGGACAGATGGACAAACATGGCTATATCAACTTCCCAGAATATATATACTTTATGGGGTTGCAATTGGATAATAAAGAAATTACAAACGGAATGACAAACTGATATATACCCTTATCACTATGTTAAGGGTATAAAAAGGAAACCACCATAAAGTATACATTTGTTAATTTGTGAAACGGCTAAAAGTCGTCACAGCTTCAACTATACAATGTATATAAAAGAATCATAAGAGTAAAATCATTATCTTCATGATGTATGACTGCTGAAAAAGTCTTGTCAACTTTTCTAATTTGTTCGTTGTTGAAAGACTGATTTTCTTTAAAATTGAGTTTTGTTGACAGACTCAATTTAGAAAGTTTGTGAGAGTGTTCCATCTCACTTTTGTGTGTGGCAAATATGTAAAAAAATTTCATGCAGGTGCTTAGGGAATTAAATTTATGTTTTTTTGTGTGCTTTAAAAATATGGGGTTAATTTAAAGTGAGACACAAAAATTAAGTATAAAAATTTCATGTTGATTTTCTTTTGTACCACAAAAACTTATGTGAAAATTCTTACCACAAAAAATTCGCTGACACGACCAATAGAAAAAATTTTCAAGTCAGAAAAAGCTATTTTTTAAAGAAGACTTTTGTGTTTTAAACAAAGACTTTTGTGAAGAAAATTCATTTATTCGTCCACAAATTTATAAAACAATTGTCACATTTTTCCATATAACCTTGACCCTTTACTACTTTATTTCAATCTGATTTGAAAGAATATTTTATTATATTTAATACCATAAGTAAAAAATTTATAAAAAGGCCCGATAATGAGAAATGAATATGGCAAAATTGTTATTTCATTAATATAAAGCCCAAAATTTTCTTTCGGTTTAACGATTGCATGACCACATAACCTATAGTTATCTGTGCAAAATTTCATAAAAAATCATTAAAAATTATCAAAAACACTTACATGGACACCTAGCCAGGCGGGAGGGCCTTAAAAACATTTGAAATATACCCCACAGTAGTTTAACCCTAATTTTTCGTGGCCAAGGTTTAAATTTTTTATTTAATTATTTCTCATAATTTTATACCCTTCGCATAAATGATAAAGTAGGTTTGTCATTCCGTTTAGAATTTCTTGAATATCTTTCTGCGACCCCATATAGTAATTTCTTGATTCCCATAGATGGGAAAAATGATTTTCCGATGGCTGTCTGTTCATTAATCTGTTGAAGTCAAGTTTCTAAAGCCCCATGATATTTCTCGGGTCTGCTTTAGGCTCAAAACAGCAGGTTTAGTTGCAAAACTTTTGCTATTAAAATATTGCAAAATTGGCCGAAAACTGACGGAGAAATAGGCAAACGAACACGACAACCTCTTTTATTTTTCCTCAGTTTTAACACAAAAACCTCTAAAACTTCCCTGCAGTTGCATCTACAGTGGTGCAATGAAGACCCGACTCCCAATAATTTTTCCTCACAAACATTTTTGTGGAACATACTTACACGTTATCTTCGCTCCCTAATAGGGTTGCCATACAGAGTTTAATTTTTTTATTATTTTTTTTTAATTGCTCTCACAGCTTCCAATGTGATCCTACCAAATTCAGTTATAAGATCGACTCAAATTAATTTTTCTTTCCAAACATTTTTGTGCAACATACTTTTCACCCATCTCCAGCCACTAACAGGGTCGCTACACAAAATTTGAAAAAATAGACTTAAAACCCTTACAACTTTCCCAAAGCCGCCTTTAAAGGAATTATATGTATGACAGACATAAAAATATTCCTTTAACATACCTACCCCCTATCTCCATCATCTAAGGGTATTACCATACAAAATTTACAAAAATTATGTAAAAACGCCAATAACTTACCCAGCGCCGGCCCTAGAGAAATGAAGTGTAAGAGGACCCCCATTATTTTCCCTTCACAAACATATTATTTAAATATACTTTGTCCCTATCCCCATCGCCTAAGGGGGCTTCCACACAAAGTTTGGGAAATTGTAAAAAATCCCCCTACAGCTTCCAGAGTACCCGCGGAAAGGCCAAATGTGCGACTTACCCTTGCTCATTTTTCCTTGCAAATATATCTTTTGAACATACTTACCCCGTATCACCACCCCCTAAGGGGATTGCCATACAAAAATTAAAAAAATGGGGTAAAAATCCCACAATGCTGATGGTTATATAAGATTCAGCACAGAATACAGTGCTCTTACTTGTTTTTTTTTTTAAAGGATTAAAAGGAAACTTTACATCGGCCAACATGGATTTTGGTTTTTATAACTGTAATTTTCCGTTTATTAGCAGATGTTTTTATCATTGTTCGAATAGTGCTTACGCTTATAAACTGTTTTCTGAAAGGTAAAGGTCGATGATTATAATTTTTTTTTGAAGTCAGGCTTAAAATAGCAAGGACGTGCACTTTTTGCATGCATACTAGAGAACTAATAAATTTTGGTTTTGTTCAAAGAAATTTAATCTTTAAAAATTTGCTAAAGGAAAAACCATCTGCGTCTTTATATACGGAAAGGAACAGCCTAACTGAGACTTTAAGAAGCGATTATTCATAGAATTTAAGAAAAAAGTATCTGAAGCTCCATCCTTTTACTATTCAAATCAGTAAAGGACTAAAAGAAAGCGACTTTTAATTACGCAAAAAGTTTGTGTGAAACAATGCTAGAGCACTTTCGCACTATATATTTCATTTTTTTGAGCATCAAAGCTCATTTTTATTTAACTGGCCGAGGCCATGCGACGAGTGTAAAGGGTGGAAACTTTTTGTTTGCATTGTACTTTTCACACACGTGAATTTAACAGGATGGAGCGACTGCATACATAGACAGAGCTTCAAAAAACTTTCTTCCGGAAATTTTCACCCAAAAAGTGTTCAGTCACTTTTGGCATATTCCATGACCACCGAGGTCGCTTGATTTAACTCCAATTGATATTTTTTATAGAGCTATCTCAAAGAAAGGGTTATAATAACAACCCCAGCTAAGCTGAACCAGGTTTTCTGCAGCGTCTGGCGCAATACACAAGGCTCCATTTTAAACATGATCCACACCTCGACGGAAGGCATCTGGAAGACATACTTTTGAAAAATAAGGTGCAAATTTCCATTCTATCGTTCAAAGCTCTTAATAAAACATTTTGTGAGTTCTTACGTTTTTTATTTGAGTTTGAAAATATAAATCTGCCAACAGACACCCTGTATATAGAGATATTTTAAAAAGTTGAAAGAAATTGAATCAGCTAGAAGAATTTTCGTAGTCGGTGTAATGTGTTATGGATGAATCGATCATGCATTTATTGTTTTACACATAAATTAATGGAAAAACATCAGCATAAAAACTTTGCTTCAATTTTACAAATATTACCATATTTGACAGCAACTGTATATATAAAATTGTATATTTGAATTTGTATGTATAGTATATGTAAGTATGTTTATATAAAAACGTTAATATTGTCTTAAAATAAGTTTCCTATTTGTAATACATGAGTGCAGTCTTTGAAACTCCGTTATTGTTAAAGCTTTTATAACACACAGAGATACGTTTGTATTTATTTGTGTATGTAAGTGAGATTTTACACAACTCCAACAAGAAAAATAAACTGACTATGAAACATATGTAAATATTTGTATAAACATATTTAAATTATATGTTTACAGTCTGTTGATAAGGACTCTTTGGGTTTTGCGGTGTTGACTTTGACACATGTTTGAAGATTTGTTCAAAAGTAAAATACAAATATATTTTAAAGATACTTTCCGTATTTTCTAACAAACCTGAATATTTTTATAAAATAATTCTTTATTTTAAAATTAAAATTCCATACTTTATTAAAAAATATTTTTTATAATTATTTCTATAATTTTTTATTAAATTTAATCTAATATGAAAATTAATCTAAGAAAAAAATTTCAAGTAGATTATTATTAAGAGAAAATAAATTAAGCTCATTGTAAACAAAAATAAATAAATAAATAGAATTTAAAATTAACTAAGTTTAAATAATTTAAATATTAAATGCTATTTATGCACATCAAAATTCTAAGTAAACTCTCTTGCTGGTGTTTACACAAGCAAATATATTTTTATAAAAATTTTAATCAATAAATATGTTTTTAGCTAAAGTATATATAATATGTGTATGTGTATGCATAAATGTACATTTGTATATAATATTTTTGTTGCTTGTATTATTACTTTATTATAAGTTGTTTGCCTTAAAGCCTTACTACTTCAACGCCCTGTGGGGCAAAAAGAGTTTCGGCTGCCAATTTAAGTTTTTCATTGACCAATTTAGCAATTTTTGGTGTACGACGCCACACAAATTCCCTGGTGCGGTCATGGTTGTCTTTGCTTTCAACTTCGACCTAGAGTATTGCAAAAAGCATTGCAAATGTTTAACAAGCCAGTCAAACGTTGAGTAATGTTAATTAAACGGCGAAAGAAGTAAAGAAAAGAAAAGAAAATAAAAAGGATTTATAATTAAATTTACCTTTCACTTGCAATAAGCAAAATTTTAATTAAATGTTCAATTATTTAAAAATTGTAGACAATTTTTATAATGTTTTTTTGATGTTCAATACACATGCAAATATAAACGAATTTCAAAACCAAGCCCTTGAGTATTAATGCTTGCAAATACTTTGCAAACACATTTGTACAGGCTCTAGTAGGGAAGGGGTTAAAACTAATCAATTATATCTATCTATCGTGTTTAAGTGTAAATCAAATTAAAATAGTTTATTTAAAAGTATTAAGATTTTAATACACACAAGGAAATGTGGTGAATAAATTAAACTTCAGTTAAAGCAGGAAAATGTATTGCAATTTCTAAGAACTTGTATTAGCAGAGCTTAAATAAAGAGTTTATTTTTAATCTGCGATGGAACAAACAACTTTTTTGCGGATTATGCCAAAATAAATGGGAGGGAGAGAGACTTCGATCTACAATTTTTTTGTCGAGAACTGACTACCAGGGAGTCGCTTGGTAAATTATCTGCACTGACGCAAGTGCATTAATACTGGTTTTCTAAATTAGGGGTATAAGGGAAATAAAATGGCAAAGCAACTGGAAAGGCATTGAGTTAGTTATGGAAAGGGCAGCAAACCTCCGTACTTGTTTTTAGTTCTATAATTGAGGTAAACTCTTTTCGATGAGAGACAGAATCACCGGGGTCTGGGAGAATAGCGCTTAGGCTTGAGTCTACAGGATTATGATAGACTCCTATGACCCGAGAAAGATAAGGTTACTTTTATCTTAAGTAAAAAGTGATTGCAGACTTCTAGTGGATATTGTACAAGAATATTGCAAAAAAGCGGTTAATGCTAAAAAAAACAGGACAGCTCACAGGTATAGAATGCAGGTGTACAGAGCGAGCCTGCTGAACGTATTTCGTGTCCCTGCCTGGCATTTGAGCGCTCCCAAACCAGTTATTCGGTGCCTAATTTCTTTTACAACTTGATTGAACTATCAGGGACAGATAACAAAACAAATATTACAGTATTGACAAGACAGTGTAAGGCACCTTGAAATTTTTCCACAACCTGGATGAATTATCCGGGACTGATAAAACAAAATTTCTAGAATTTGTAAAAGAAGGTTTTAAAGCACCCAGGATTATGTAATATTTAATTAATTTTATTCAAATTGCTGGTTTATCGTTTCTTCCTATCGGGACCTACGCACCTAGAGACTTTAAGAGCCTGCCAGCTCAACTCTACCTTAGCATACCAAAGTAACCATTTCCAGGCGCAGGGTCCAAATATGTCCAAGGTAGATGCAAAAGCCTTTAGGAATAGGTAAACTTGAATTAAGGAATAATGTTCGAGTATACCAAATCTAAGGATGTAGTGTCTTATAAAAGAATAACTACCGAATGCTTGAAACTTCGACAGGTTTTCATAACAAGGGTGCCATGACTAATTGAAGTACTAAGAAATAACGAGAAAGCAATTTGGAGAATAAAACTTAGAAACAACAAGCAACAAACCTGGAAAATACAAAACCTTTTAATACGTCAAAAGCAGCTAAAATAGTGAGCGAAAACTACTACTAACACTTCTTTACGAAACGACCCCGAAACGGAAAGAAGTTAAAACCCTCTTAAGCTAAAAAAATTGGATAAGTAAGTTAAAACGCATACTAAGGATTCAACCAAACGTATAACTAAATCACAGATAGACGGGCGTTTGGGAGAATAGCAATTGCAGGACACATTATAAGGACATCGATTTCATAGAGCCTTGCCTGTATCACTGTATAAGGTAGAGTCTGATGTTTAATGATTGATATTAAAACCATATTTTGTTAATATTAGAGAAATTATATAAGAAACGTTTTAGGTAGATCACTAACATATTTCTGTAAGCTACAAGGATAAGGTATAAACGTCAAGCACTTATTATGTGGAATATACATTTTTTTACTTCATTTTGGTTTTGCCTGCTTTGCTACTTTAACAATAATCTAACAGGTATTCCAAATATGGAGTTCCTTATCTTTAACTAACCGATTTTTTTAAATATAATGCATTGCAGTCTATTGCTACCCTACCAATAGTTACAAAAAATATTAAAAAACTTTTCCTTTTTTTAAAAATTAAGGTCCCCAGCTCCTTCGTCGATCCTATTAGGATCAAGTCCCTTTTTTTCTTTAATGAATTGTTTCTTATTCCAAAGTCATTACAAAAATTGACTGAACTTAAAGTCTAACTAATATTTTTGATTAAAGACGCCACTTTTGGGTAGATAACTCGCTACAAAATTAACTTTAAAAGTTAAAGCGGTTTATGTAGTCAAGATATATCTAAGTGATCTGCCTGTTTTCGTTTAAGCCTGAAAGGCATTAAACATCCTTAATTCACCCATATTATCTGTGTCTTACACCCATTTTCTTTTTTAACAATTTTTTTTAATACATCATAATTATTACCTGCTTAGGTTGCTGAACCTTAATGGACATTAAGGTGGCATGATCATTTACAACACTAAACTTGATACGTCCGATCATTTCGTTTGTACGTGCTGTTGCACTTTTAACATTTTCCACGCCAGCACGTTTAAATGATTTTGCCACGCGTAATATTAATGGCCCTAAGGTGAATTTTGCCGTAATTGTTGAATTGCGTCCTTGGGGGTCAGTGGCCAATTTTACATTACCGACACGCTTCAATGATGCTAAGCCCGACAGACTACCTTCTGCCTTAAGGAGGTCATTGGCATCCTTGTTGCTGCCATTTTTGTTATTGCTGACCGTATTTTTGTTAGAAGACTTAATCTTTTGTTTGGTGTTACTGTTGGTTGAACCACTGCCATTGTTGGCCTTTTTTGCTGCACCATTGTGTTGTTTGTGTGCCTTTGTGGAGATTTTCTTTTGATTTCCTGATTTGGCAACATCATTGACAAATGCAGTGCGAGTTTCCGGTGTCATTTCATCAGTATGTGATTGCCCACTTTGTTGTTGTTGTTGCTGTTCACTGTTTTGTTGTTCATTTGTTATAACATCTTTCCCAATTTGTTCAGTGGCTTTGATAATTCTTTGTTGTTCCTCCAATTGTTCCAACTGTTGTTCGAACCTATTTTGCTCTTTTGCCTCGATTTTATTTGGCAAAGACTCTTCACCAGTGCTATTGATTGTGCCGTTTTCATTGTAACTGTTATTTTTGCTTTCATTATTTGTGTTGCTACGTGGTTCCGATTTGGTATTTTTTCTACAAAAATAAAAGGAAACAAAAAATTTAACAAAATAGAATTAAATATAAAATCAATTGATCCAATTTAAGCACATATTTACAAATTCCTACTGTTGTAAATTCTACATATCTGCTGCAAATGTATTTTATTCTATTACTTTTAAAAACGATAGTTGGATTGTATCATGTACACGTACCATGTAGAATGCACTTAGATGATGGTATAGAATTTTATTTTATATATAAAAATTTTTTGGTTTTTTCTTTAAACTATTTTGTAGAGCATGTAATTTTTTGTTACGATATACATAAGTGCATTCATATTTACAAGTGTACTCAATTTGTGTTATCAAAAAAACTTACAATTTCTTAATTGATGTGTTGGTGGTTTGTGGTTTTGTGGCTTTTATTTTATTTTTTTGTTGCTGCTTTTGGCCTTTCGTAGCTGTGGATGTTGCGGAGTCAGATTTTGTTTTTTGTTTAACTGTAGAACGACCATTTAATTGCACCACAAATGGATCATAGTTATCTGATACAATGCGATTGATACGTTCAAATATCGCATCGACAAACTGATTATTACGCTCCTGGAATGCATCGTTCGACATTTCAATTATATTGTTCTTCAATGAACCTAAATAGATGAATAAAAATCACATAAACACTCACAACTAAACAAACATCAAGAGCATATTAATATTTTGAAATTAGAAAATAATGAATGCAAATAAATTTCAATAAATTATTTAATAATAAAAGATTAGAAACTATACGCTTAATAATATTCTGATTTAAATTTAATTATTTTAATTTATATTGAGAGTAAAAGTGAAAGTGTTTTGGTATTTTTGTTTAATGTATAGAATAGTTTGTAAAGATTTAATATTGTTTGTAAAATTAAATTAGGCTATCATAAAACATACTACCAAAACCAAAAATAAACATACCAAATTTTAAAAATTATTAACAATTTTTTTGTCTCATTTTTAAAATTGAATATATTTTTTAAAGATCAGGCAAAAAATATCTTTAAAAAAATATATTATTAAAAAAATATTTAAATGGGGTGATTTGTGCTGTGGTTTAATTTATAATGTAAAATAAAACAAAAAACTTTTGCATTTAAATTTCGGGATAAGAAAACAAAAACAAATATTAATCATCCAAAATCACTTTATTGTTTTTAAAAATATTCCCCATGAAGATCTATACACTTTTGCATGCATTCGAACCAGTGGTCGAAGCACTTTTGCCACTCTGATTGAAGGATCTCCAAAACATGCATTCTGAATACAGCAAACGCTTCTTCAGGTGTCGAAAAACGTTGACCTTTAAGTTTGTTTTTTACGTACAGGAATCAAAAGTAGTGATTCGGGGCCAGGTCCGGACTATACGACGGATGACTCATCAAATTGATGTTTTGTGTGCTTAAAAATGCAGTTGTTTGAGCCGATGTGTGAGAGCTCGCATTATTGTGGTGAATAGTGATCCATCTTCGGCTGTTGGTTTTCCTGATTTCGTGGAAGACAACTGGCAAACAAATGGTTATGTACCACTCAGAATTAACTGTTCTGCGTTATTATAGTGATACGGTTGCGACGGTTTCTGAAAAAAATGGCGATCATTTGCTTAGAAGTTCTTCATGCGCGAACAGCTTTTTTTGGATTTGACTCATCTTGAAACACCCATACAGTCGACTGCTGTTTACTTTAGGGCTCATACGTGTAAATCCAGAATTCATCACCTGTCACGATATCGTAGTTTCTGAGCATTTCTTTCGACCAATCGACACGAGGCTTTTTTTTAACGATTGACAAATTGTGTGGGATCCAACCCGAAAAACTTGTTTTGACAGTCATATGTTAATGCAATATTAAATGCATGCTAGTCCCACTAATGTCTAAGGTTATCTCAATCTCACGATAGTTCACGTGACGATTTCCAATGGCACAGCATCAATGGTTTTCGGAACAAGAACTGATTTTTGACGACCTCCACGAAATTCGTCATGGAGTGAACTACGACCACTATTAAATTAACCATACCATTGATTAACACTTGTCCTTACTTGAGCTTCATCGTCAAAAACAGAATTTAGTTCATCCATGCACTGTTGCTGAGTTGATCCACGTCGAAAGTTGCAAAAAAAATCGCATGAAAACGTTCACGATTTAATTAAATTTTTTGGTCGAGTTTGATCTTTACGTTACTTTTAAGTTGTGTTACTGAGTACGTAAAACTTAAAAAATGTCGAATTTAACGACAGAGCTGTCAGTTGTCAGAATGCAACACTAGTATTGCAAAATCCCGAAACGTAGAAGGCAACCCTCGTATATGGCATTTATGCCTAAAGTAGTCCATTCGGAAGGTTATATTTTGAGCGACTTGTTCAAGCATAAGGGCACCTCGTTAATAACGCAAGTAAAGAGTCAAATAATGATTGGTTATTGTTGAGAACCTCAGATTTAAAAGATGTGATATCATACGATCTAAAAAAACCGGAGACAAACATAAAAGGAAATGCTCACTAAATATATTTCTTAACAAGGCTATGGCATTTTCTATGCTTTTATGCCAAATTGCTGAATACGAAGACAAACCAATTTATTACAGTCTTCACGTACACTAAAAGCTACAGCTGCTATAGTCGCTTCACAACATGCTAAGTGTAGTCTAACCGGTCAGCAATCATCCATTAATGTAAACTCGGACTTAGCCTTCGGCGCGTAATGACAAAAGTGGTTTCAGTAAATCCATTTTAAGCACCGTAAATTTTTCGGATAATTTCTCAGAAAACGCTCATTTTAGTTATACAGCTGAGTCTGACCCTGCTGACTTGCCTAAAGATATTGAACAAAAGTGACAAAACAGTTTTATATAAGTCACGTGTGATCTTTAAAAAAAGAGTGTTGAAATTCCAACCCAAAGATGAATCACCCACTGTAAGTAAAACAGATTATCCGAACTAAAATAGAAATATAATTTTGACCAACAATATTTAAATTATACACATATACGATTATCGATGTCCTTCTCACTGTTTGTAATGTTTGGCTAGTTTCTTCTTTTCTCCAAGGCACAGTTTAAAACTTTTAATAAAAACTTATTAAATCCCAAATTTTGCGTAATTTACTAAAATAAAAACTTACTATAAAAAAAAGTAAACCTAATTTAAGCAAATGTAGGGATTTCTGGCCATATTTTATTCAATTTTTCCTGACAGGGACCGTAATAATTATGTCGAATATAATTAAAAAATATACATAACAATTATTTTATTTTTTTTTTTTTTTTTTTTTTTTTTTTTGTCAAAAATAACTATAACTCTCTTCGCTTATTTAGTTGATACTCGATCTCAACTTGGGCCAATTTTTTCATATTTCAAGGCGCTAATGATGTCAATCAATTCAAAAAATAACCTTAGCTCTGAAAAAAATACTTTTTTAATACAAAATTTACTTTTGACTCGAATTTCGGTTAAAATTCTTAAATTTTATATTTTTAAGATTCCTATTTTCGAAAAATGCAAATAAACGATGAAACAGAACATGGCCGTAACTACAAAAAAAATTGTATGGAAAAACATCCTGCCTGAGTTTTGTTTTGTAATTGAGTATCAAAAAGTAAAACTAAGTCCACGTGGCTTATTTCTGACATTCATTTGGGGCAATATATCTTAATTTTAAATCTCTAGGCCTTTGTTTTTAAAAAACTTCACGATGTATTTAACAATTATTGTTTGCCTCCTAATCTGTGTCAATATCCCTTCAGAATATCTATTTTTTGAGACTCATTATCGAGGAAACACACACAAATACCTATAATATGAAAATAATACTTTCTGTTCATTCGATTGATTTTCGGCCCCTTCTGGATTATTATTCCTTAATTTAAAATTTCAAGACTTTTCATTTTAAACATTTTAACAAATATAAAAAACTTAACTTGACAACTTAATTAACGTTTGGTCCTAATCTGAATCAATGTTTCTTAATCACATTTTTCTTGACTCATATCAAGAAGCACAAATTGATACCAAAAATCTGCACTTGGTTGACTTTTAACTTCAATCTAGGTCATTGAGCCTTAAATTCATATTTTTAGACTGATTTTTTCAGAAAATTACTTTCTAAAACGATTCAAGGAAGTTAGTCCAGCTGAGCGTGATCAAAGTGGGTCGAATTTTTTCAGATAAGTTTCCACAATTGAGACCAATCCTGTTGAAAGTTATGGTGATCGGTTATTTATTTCACATGGCTCCTTAGAGTTGTCCTCCAAAAATAATCATGTTGGGCTTTAACTCCTACGAATCTTATTTTGTTCCAAAAAAATTTTTCTTCATGATAAAATGCAATTTTTTTAATAGAAATTGGCAAACCCCTGATCGTACCTCCCACAGTAATCGTTATACTAGGCCGACTACTACTTTCGTTTAAAATTACATTACAATAAACTTTTCATATTTTAGGTTGTAAAAGATTAAAAACTTTTTAACGCTTTTATGTGCACGCCTAATATTCTAGCCACTCTAACTAAATTATCAATTACCCAATCAGATATTAAAACACATTATGCATATTAAAGGATATTAAAATAATTTTTGCTCCCCATACATCAATTTCTTACAATTAAATTAGTTTTCAAACAATTAACACTATGAATGTTATTGAAAAATGGGGGAACTAAAAACATACATATGTATGTAAGTAATCATGTTTGTAGATGTGTTTTTATATAAAATAATTGCTTGCAAGTATGAATTAGAAAGGTCATTATTAATTGTAATTTGTTTTCAATAACAAGGATAAATGTTTAATAGATATTATGTCTAAAGATCAGTAAAAAAGAAGGGAAATATATTAACCAATTAAAGATAATTAGAATATTATATTAAATTATTAAATGAAAATTATATTCTAATTAAAAATCAAATACTTTATTGCGTAGAGCGGGAAAATAGTTTTTGCAATAAGTCAAGTGTACCTCAAAGGAGTATACTAGGTCCAATTCTTTATTTGCTTTACAGAGCAGATATGCCAACCAATAGTTTTACACACACGTCGACATTTGCTGATGATACTGCTTTCCTTAGTATTCATAAAGACCCTAAAGAGGCTTCGAACCAACTGCAGCAACACGTAACCCAAGTTGAAAAATGGGCAAAGTTTATGGGGAATAAAAATAAATGAACAAAAATGTACCCACTTAACTTTTTCTTTACGTAAAGAAACGTACTCCCCAATCACTATTAACAACCACATGGTGCCTCAACGAACTAAGACAAAATATCTTGGTATTCACCTAGATCGCCGCCTCACATGGAAGCCTCACATTGATGCGAAGCTGACTCAAATAAAACTTAAAGCTGCTCAAATCCACTGGCTTATTGGTAGAAACTCTGTGCTACGTCTGGATTGTAAACTTCTACTCTACAACTCGATTTTAAAATAAATTTGGTGCTACGGTATACATTTATGGGGTACTGCTTCCGCTTTTAACATAGAAAAAATACAACGTCGTTAAAACAAAATTCTGAGAATGATAACTGGTGCTCCTTGGTTTATGAAAAACAGCAACATCCACAAGGATCTAGAAGTTCCACTAGCAAAAAGCGAAATCCTAAACTATGTGGACAAGTATTTAAATTAGCTGGAAACACATCCAAATCTGCTTGCTCGAAGCATCCTGCAACATAGTGGGCACACTTGCCTAAAAAGAAGGGATACTATTGCTCTTAGATGAAATTAGCCATCTTTATTGTGAGAACTTAAATTTTAGTCTGGTGCTGACTGGACTAGTATTAATTACTTAGTTTTAAAATTTAAATACTTTGTGTTAGTTCGCTTAAGCGAAGATTCAATAATAAAATATATGTTAAAAAAAAAAAATAAGTCAAGCCAAGAAGGTACAGAAAGTAAAAGCTTACATATATACATACACACAAGCAATGGTTTTTCATATGTTTCAATTTTTAAATATAAAAAGGGTTATCTCAGACTTTTGCTTAAATTTCGTTCCAAAAATTAATTGGTTTTTCTGACTTTTAATAGAAATGGGTATATTTAATTTGCTAAAATACAAACCGGTTACACAGTACTTGACTAGACTCTGCTAATTTGGCTCACCTATTTTAAAGGATCCAGAATATGTATACTTTTTACAGTTAAAAATATAATATTTAGAAATTACAGTCAGAATGAATTATGTGAATTTATTAACTAAAACCTAAATTAAACGCTTAGTTAATCAATGCGGAATGATAAGGAATAATTAGATATTTTCCTACGAAAATATGTAAAACCTCTTTACTTACCCAATTAATGCTGTAAAAAAACATTAAACCTTTACCAAAGTGAATACTTACTTTTGTACAGAGAAAGAAATGGAAAGACAGGCGTAGCTTAGAAAAGAAAATAAAAAAGGGGCAAATGTGACAACTAAAGGTGCTTAACAAATTAAATAAATATAACTACAAAGCTATTTACAATTAAATGAAAATGAGAGAAATAATAATTAAAATGATTTTATTTAACAAACGCTTGAAAAATATCAAAAAATAATTAAGAAATTTTTCTTTTGTGTCTTTACTAAACCACGCCTGCCCTTTCAAATTAATATTTTTTGTTATTTCTCCTTTTTTAATTAGCATAAATAAAACACATCTTTTTATGGCATTTTTTTAAAAATATATATTTTTTAATTTTTTTAATTCTTCGTTATAAAATTGTTTTTTTTTTTCTTTGCTTAGAAAAATTTTAAATATGGAGGTTTTTCTTTTTTAAATTAACAACAAAAAAAACTTAAAAGGACAATTACAATTATTTCCATTTTTTATTTTTTTCTTTGTTTGTATTTGTGTTTTTCAAAGGTGCTTAGAAGGAAACAAAAAGAACAACAACAACAATTAGTGTCTGAAAAGTGTTTTGCTGTGTTTGTTGGTTGTGTTTTAAGGGAGAAAAAATGTTAAAAAATCTTGCTTTTAACATCTAAAATATAAAAGCAAAATAACAACAAATTTAAAAAAATCGCGGCGGGTTATGGTAAAGAATGTTTTAAAAAGAAAAATTGTGCAGTAAAGTCATGTTAAAAGTTCTAATCTGGAAATTTTTAAGTATTTCGTGTTAAAAAATGAGCTTAAACACTTATTTTTTTAAACAATTTTTGATCTGAAACTCTTTGCTACTTATAGAAACGATGATTTTTTCCAATTTTTTTCAAGCGTTTATATGACATCTCTTGCACTAATATAAATACCAGAATAGTCGTCCTGAAGTTATCTTTACGGAACTCTTCAATTTCTTTTAATTTTTGGGGTATTGAATAAAAAGTTTTAACAAAAGTGATGTAAAAAAGTGGATAAATATTTTCATATGTTGTTGGTCCCCAGAAAAACTATTTTTAATTTTAAGGTTATTTCATCGGTAAACCAGTACAGTGACAGAAAAATGGCAGTTTGTTATACTTGTATGTATTTATGCAAAAATAGAATAATAAAATAGACTTTCTAAACTATTTTTTTTAAAGACCTTAAATTTTTATTTAACTATTCCGTTAATGCCTGGTAGCTTGTAATTTAATGCCTAAGACCTCAGCTGCTGTAACCTTTTTATTAATAAAAATTTACAAATTAAACAAGTGAGAGCGCTAAATACCGTTCACATTGCTCTTCTAGATAAACTTTAATGATACAGACAAAAAAAATTAAAAACACGCTTTGTTTTGCATTTATATATTTTAAACCCAGTTTTCCATGAAAAAGGAAGAAATATTATGCAAATAAGATTTTTTCTGAAGGATCTTAGCCAAATGAAATACATTAAAAAAATATTTTTCAAAAAAAAATTTAAAAACTAGGTTTGTTCTGCGACTCTTAATGTATGGAGTTTGTTTAAAAACACTAGGCATACGCAGAATTTAACCTATTAGCCCATTACCGATGACTTCAGGAATACTTCTAATGATATGATACCATTAGGTTTAGAGTGCTTAAGTGGACCCCGAAAACTTAGTTTCAACAGACGCACAGACGGACGTTCTCCAATCAAAAAGGACTCAAAAAATATATAAACTTTATGGGGTCGCAAATGGATATTTAAAAAATTATGCTTGGAATGGCAAACTGATATATGACCATATAACTATGTGAAGAGTATAAGAACTAAAAGTCATCTGACAGTAGGCGTATTTTTAAAATAGGCTCCTGTATTTTGGGAACATCCCAAACTAAGTAAAAAAAAACATTATTAAACCATGTACTTGCAGATCTTTTCAACCTATTTATTTACGTAAAACCTGGAGAAATTATCTCGAAATAGCAAAGCAATTCTGCCGGCCTTTTTTAAGGAAGTGCCTTTGAATTTACTGCATTAATTTTATCACACTGTACTCACTGGCTTATCGTTTCTTCTTATTTGATCTGTATGGGCTCAGAAGTGGTAATGCAAGTTCCTCAAGTTCAGCAAGTTCAACATAGCCTATGAATATATGGCACATAGCTGAGAATGTAGCTATAAAAACTGCTTTAACTTATTTTGTATTTTTTTGACATTCTAGAGAAGATTATACTTTGGTTAGTCTCTATTGGGTATCTTCTTGGCTGCTTGCAGAAATATTATTGAAATGGACTATTTAATAAAAACAATTTATTAACATTTATTTTATAAAGACGATTTTCAGTAAATGTCAATTAAAATATCCCCAGGATCACTCCGAATTTTGATAGTTTTTTTAATAATTCATAATCATAATCCATTTACCGTAAGTTATACCTTGTATTTATGTTTATCTAAGCTCTTTGAAAAATGGAGCAGGTAATTTCGAGAGCCGATTGGTTTAACTGTTGTTTTGCCGATAATAACATATTGATAGTTCTAATGCAGCTTAAGAAACACTGGTTGCTTATAACTAGCCTCTCTGCTTACGGAATCAACCTTCTCAAGTCCAACATAGTCACTAACGATACCTGTTTGATACCGATATTCTTAATACAATCCCCAAAGAAGCAGCGATGTTTGTACTAGATCCCTGCATCAAGTCCTGTTCAAGCTAATTCAATAACGGCATAATTTTCTAATTCTTGTGTTATTGTGCGGTTAAACGGTTTAAGTGCTGTAATGTAGAGTAGCTGACACAGTTTTTGTGCTGCAGTGTAGAGTAGTTTAGAATAAAGAGTGGTGTCAGGCACTGTTGTTGACGCAACTTATGTACTGTCATGAGCTGTGGTCGATAAAAAAAAATTACTGTGCTCATGTGTGGCAACAACAACAAAGACTAAAGAGTAATGTAGTTGTGCATGTATGCACAAAAAATAAACGCCACAGAAAAAACACACACAATGTTGAATGGGTACATACATAAACAAACATGTACACAAGCAAGCAAATCAATATAAAATTCATGCTAATTACATTACATTACATACATATGTACATTTAAAATTAACCCCCGTTTTTTATAACTATCACACCAGGAACATCCCGCCAACAGTAAAATTTGGAGATGAATTGAAATGGAAGTGTGCGATTATGATGAATTGATGTGCCGTGGTTGTTTGCTTAAATGTGCTTAACTGTGAATATATTTTTCATTTAAGTTAAGTTAAGTAAACAAAAGAGATGGCAAACAATACAACGCAGTACTTATTTTTGTGTGTGCACACGTAAGGTATATGAAATGAATTGAAAATTCGAGATGTTGCCTTATTTAGTGTCGTCTTGGGCTGGCCGGTTTTAGTTTACCTTATTCTATGCCTTAGCTTCTATACAAGATAAAGATGCATCTTTTGACAAAATAAAAACAAAATACTAGAGAACGCTGTTATCATTTATACCATATTGAAACCATTGTGTAGATGTCTATTGTGCCCAAAAATATTAATAAGCGACCGCCTTCCAATTATAACGATCTAATCAAAAAAATATTATATAAAAAAAATTTTATTATCATTGGTCCGTGGTTTACTTATGGCCTTATATAAATCCTTACTCTTTTTAAAATGGTAACGGTTACAGAAAAACTTTGTAAAGACCAATTCACTATTGACCGTAACTTTTCCCAAAGGCCTTTGCCCGATAATTATGTTAATTTTCATTATAGGTATATATTCAATAGCCAGTGGCTAAAACTAAAGACTTAAATATTTTTCGTTTCAGAAAACATTTGTCAAAATTTTAGGACAATCAGTAAATATTTCGCAATGGTTCCCATAAAAGCCAGAATCGCAAAATTCATGTTAAATTTTTCATAAATTTTGTTCATATGTATTAACAGAATAAAAAAGTTAATTATAGGGTACATTATGATCGAATTTTCCCTAATTGGTTTTTTTTATCTTGTAACATCCGTAAAGATAACTTCGATACGATTAAATTTGTATTAAATTTTCCCTGGTGATAGACAGATAGTAAGAGTATAAGTTAAAAGACAGAAGGAGAAAGAAAGATTTTTGTTAATTTTTTTATATTTTTAAAAAATTCTACAATTTACAAAAAAATAAATTACAAAAATTAATGTGATTCTAAAGTCAAATTTTTTGAGTGTTTTTTTGTGTATTTGGTGGAAAATTAAAAAAAATAAATGAATAAAATAAAAATAAAATTTTAAATGTTGCAATAAATAAATAAATAAACTAAATACAAATAAATTAAACTATTATTCAAGACATTTTGTTTTGAATGTTTTAATATATGTATGTGTGTTTACTTGAGACTTAGGATTTATACAGATTTTTACAATAAAAAAAAATATTGAACATGTTTAAGGACTAACTAACATTGCAGAGCCGTAAGATACATTTACAGTTTAGCAAAGTTCTTACACCATTAATAATTTGATAATTTTAATTGTTTTGTTTTCATAACAAATAAATAAAAAATATAATAAATAAATTAAGATTATAAATAGTTTTACAAACATATATTTTTTACATATTTTCAACAATTTGTGCTTTTGAAAGTAAAAAAAACTAAAGTGAATAATTTGCTTGTTTGTATCTTGCCATGACTTTCTTCTTTTTTTACAAACTCAAGTTTCTCCTTTTAACAATTTTTATCATTTCATTACCTACATAAACATATACATACACATGTTTCAACAAGTTTGTGCAAATGACAATAGTCGTGAAAAAGTAAAAGGAAAATATTTTATTTAGTTTTGCAATTGTGCAGATTTTTGTTTTAAAGTTAGTTTCTTACATGGTTTGACTAGCACCAAACTCGTTATCATAATCAGTTAACTACTTGAAAAGTAGAAAAAAATCGAAAAAATAAGGAAAGTAAAGCTATATGTACGAACGTTAAAAATTCAAAGTTAATTTGAGAACAAAAAAGAAAAATAGGAAAAAGCATTTAACAAAAACAAAAGTTTACATAAAATAAAGTCAAACTAGTCAAATAACAAAAGTCTTGTTTGCTTCTTTTTGGTCCTTTACCATAAAATTTTAGCAGCATGGGGTCCTTGCATATTTAAATAAATAAATATTATTAATTATCTAAGCTAACATTAAAATGTTAAAAGTTTTAGAGACAGAAATTTCCTTGAAATGTCCTTTTGAGGTCGATGGTATTTCGTTTTTGTTAACTAACAGAAGTGTTGCATATAATGTTGAAGCCTATTGTTTCAAGGATTTTTTACTCTTCAAAGCACTTGTTGATTTTTTGTTGTTGCTTTTAATAGTAGTTGTATGTTTCTTAGATTTTTTAGACTCACGTGCTTCACGTCTAGCTTCAATGACATCGTCGCCAATAATATCATCATCGTCGTCGTCATCTTCTTCATCGTCGTCAGCATCTTCATCATCATCGCCTGTTAGGGCACCTGCAATATCATCGACTCCAACATCAATATCATCATCATCATCTTCTTCCTCCTCATCGTCCTCCCCATCATTGTCATTATCCTTGACACTATTAGCGGCAGCTGCAATATTTTGTGTTCCAGCAGCCACTAATGGTGTTACTGGATTTTGAGTCAAATTAGGAGTTTGATTCAGATAATTTTTTTTATTAGTATTACTACTGGATGTTTGAATGATGGCATTAGGTGAAAATTTAAATATGTCTTGTTCTTGTACGTTTTGCTTTTGTGGCTGTTTTTGTTGGTTTTGTTCATGTTTTTGTTTTTGTGGTGTATGAATATGATCTGTACTACTAATGCTAGTAACAGAACTACTACCGCTATTGCTACTACTACTAATGAAGTTTTTATCTTTACTACTACTACTACCATCTACTATACTACTACTAGCATCTTCATCATAAAAAACATTTTGTTCACCTTCGTTGTTGCTGCTGCTGGATGGAGCGATTTCATTGTCGACAGTGTTACCCTGTGCAAGTGGCTCAACTATATTAGCACCCTCGGCAGGTAAATCGACGCCATCAGAAATACCAGCGGTAGCCGCTTGACCTACCGGTGCAATTTCTTCAATGGGTTGGGCGGGAGCGGCAGGTAAAGTATTTTGTATACTGGCAGCCACAGCATCATCATCGTCATCTTCGTCATCTTCATCTGCAAGAAGAAACGATAATAAAATGTTTAAAGTGTGCTCGCAATTATTTAAATACAATAAAATAATTTTAGTTTCGTTGAGAAATAGATCGGTCTGCGTACTTAGTAATATAGTTAATTTAAAAACTAATTTGTACTACAGAAAAACATTGCAGCAGATAAGAAGTTTCGGAGAGAAAACACTCTAAAATCTTTTTAGTTTCAAATTGACTGAGATTTATTTTCGATTTGCCTTCCGCAATGAGTTTAAAATATTTTTTGATTTTTTTTTAAGATTGTGTAGTACAATAGACACTTTTAGCAAGAAACATCATGGTGGACGACAGCATTATGGTGGTATTGTTTTGGAAGCAAAAAACTATGTCAGCCTTTGCCTTTTTGAAATGCAATAGTGTCTTATCAGGCCTGTGTTACTTGTCCCATAAGAATCAGTTAAAGTACTCTTAAACTTCTCTTAGAAGGGATTATTGGTAAAGTCCCTTCGGCATCAGCGCCCTGGCTGCAGTTCCTCATCGGCATTCAGACAAGAGTGGGAATAGTGTTTGCTTGAGCATGTCTAAACGAACTTTCAGGTAAAGATCTTGCCAAATTGAAGTATTTAGTTTAGTAGATATTGTTTTTTAATAATTCCCTCGCATAACCCCTGAGGTTAGTTTATTGCTATGCTTACACCTTGAATTCATTACCTTTGTTTCAGTTAAGACAAATATTGGTGCTTAAAGAATTTTATGAAGTAGACTGCAAACTTTGCTTTAACGTTTTGATACAGCCGAAATGAAGCGGAGGACTTTTCACAAAACTACCTCGTCCCATTCAAGTGAAGCAAATGCTGTTTGGGCACCTTTCCTTGCAGAAACTGCTGTTCATGTAGGAAAAGTAATGAATTTTAAAACTAACGCTTTTTGTGCCTGTCAGCAAAGCCAAGCTTGATTCAAAAAGGGTTTGAAATCCCTTCTATCTGGCCTTTTCGGCAAAAATTCAGTTTAGTGTGAAGGGCATTCTTTTCAAAAGTTGACGAAATGTAAACTGACATAGTGTGTCTGGTAACACAAGAAAAAACAGTTTCAACATTTTGTCACGCCTGCTGGTCCTAAAATTTTATTCTGTGTCGTTTCCATGAAAATTTTTCTCATTTAGTAACTAGCATAGCGCTTCAAACATTTATTACACAGCGAAGCCTATTATTATTCATTAGGCTAATAACTTGTTTTGAATAAATGCAAAAGCTTTTTAAACAAAAATGAGCAGCTAGCGATACACGAACCCACACCATTACCTACTTACGGTAGTTATTTAATATTATTTATATTTCAAACACAAGATCACTCGTATTTCTCTTGTACTTGTTAGCGATGAAAGAGCCCTTCAATTATCGAGGCAGACCGTTAAATAACCGTGCACAGACTTAGTCATGCCTCAGCCAAAAAATAAAACCTCACCACAACACATGGTATGAATCTGTTACTGCCACTCTGGCTATGAAAAAAGTAGTTAAGGCCAAAAGTTTTTTCTTTAGGCAATACTTGAAAAACGGTACTTCTGCTACTGCTAAAAAGGGGGATGGGGAGAAAAAAACGCGACGCAACTGTAAGTGTCGTAGCCGGATATCCAGATAACTAAACTCTTATAAAAAATCATTTTACCCACTGCTAACCCTGGACTTTGTACAGGTTGTCCGTCGGCAAGGAATAATAGTTTGTTTATAATTTTTGGTTAAATGAAAGAAAATTAATTTTATATTAAGAAATGTTTAACTTAATGTTGGAAACTATGTATGAAATACAATTTAAGTTAAATGCCCACCTCCGATAGGTTCATAAATGTGAGCCCTTTTGAGAAAATTTTTCATTATGGTCTCCCACATTTTACACGTTATTTTATTAATTCGATCAGAAATATTTTATTTGTGTTCCTCCAGCGTTTCTGCTTTGTTTGCATAAACCTGCTTTTCAGACACCCCCACATAAAGAAGTCCGGAGCAGTCAAATCAGGTGACATTGGAGGCCAATTAATACCACCATTTCTTGAAATAACTTGTTGCGGAAAGGCTTCTCGCAGTAATTCCGCTGTAATCCTGGCTGGTTGCGATGTGGCACCGTCTTTTTGATATCAATATCACGGTATTGCTTCCCATTGACAGTTACCTTTAAGCCGTTTTCTGTTTTAAAAAAGTAAGGTCCATTGATTCCTCCTGACCAAAATGGGAACCAGACTGCCACTTGAGGGGTTTCCATTGCCCAGGACCGACTATTCTGTTAATTTATATATCCATTCAAATGAATATGTGCCTTGTCACTTATTATTATTTTTTCGTGGCATTCGATGACTAACTAAAAAAAAACGATTGAAACGTGTTGGTTTTCCGAATATTTTCCATTATAAATTTGCCACGTCTCTGCTTCATGACTGTGAAATGGGGACTATCAAGGCTAATGGAGGTAAAACAAAGTAGTAAACCTTGCTGTCAGATACCCTGTATATGCTAAATCTTCCTTTTTAATATCTGCTGGAAACCCCAAAACTGGAACAAGCACCTCGTTTGTATAACTTGCCAGAATTTTTTATATCGAGTAAGACTTTAAGATTTTAACAGTGTTTTACAGTAATTTACAGTGTGGTTCATATAATGTTGAACTAATGTTAGTTAATTTTAAACAAATAATTTTTTTCTTTAATTCATTCTATATATCTCCGAAACTGAAAATTTCTCGACAAAAAACTTCTTACATACAAAAAAACAACGAGGCACAGATGTGTTGGCGTTCGTTAAAGCAAACCGCTAAATACTCCATGCTCCCTATAGAAACGCGAAGAAAATTTAAACTAGTTAACTTTCTATTATTGGCCTTGTAATATTAATTTTTCATTCTTACATTGAAAAGCATTTAATAAAAGATTATTTGCTGCCGTAAGAGTTTGAAAGTTATAATCATTTAACTTTGCATAACTCCGCAAAATTTTAAAAATGTATAATACTGCTAAGGGCTGTTTTGAATTCAGTTATATATAAACACATTGACAAGCAGAAACAATATTTTCCTGCACTTTAAGCTGATAAAGTAATACGTATCACGGAAACTTTCTCTTTAAATAAAAGAAAAATTTCTCTGAGTCATTCTGCTTATATTAATAATTTAAGAAGTTTTAAAATATTTATAAGTGTATGGGTTTAACAATAACAAAATCACACTTACCACCTAAAATATCATCGAATAATCTATCTAAGTAATCATCATCGTCATCGTCTTCTTCATCATCATCATCAGTTGCTGCTCCTGAACTGGGGGCAGCTTGGCCTTGTGGTCTATCGTCTTCCTCATCATCATCGTCCTCCTCATCATCGTCTTCCTCGTCATCTGAAAGCCCCGAAATAAAGAGAACTGTGTTATTCATGCATAGAAGTAACACATGAAAAAGAAAAAGAAGGCAAAAAATGTTATGGCCGCATTCGAAATGATAACAACAACAACAAGATAATACTTTCAATTAAACAGACAACATTTTGTGTTTTTTTCTCTTTAATCGACTTAAAGTCCATAAGATAGCCAATTTCGTGAACGGAAAAAACCATAAGGTTTTAGAAACAAGTAATATTGGTGCATTTGGCATAAGACGATTTTCATCAGCAAGCGTGATATAAACGCTGAGATGCATACAAACATACATACATACATAGAAGTGCTGAATACGGCCACTGCTTTATTTTATTTTAAAAACGTTGTAAAGCTTAGGCTAATTGTACTATTACAAAGACGTGTAAGATAATAAAAGTGGAAAAGTGAATAAAATTAGAACATTAGGTATAGGAACATAAGAAGAAGAGACAACAGAATAAGTATATTGAGGATAGAAAGCGTATTTTTACACATACAAACGTGCACTTGTAAGGAATAACTCTAAAACTTGACTAATCTTCTAGCTCTTCAGCATTTTTAAGGTTTGTTTCTTTGCGGAAACTTTTGTTTTTTCTTTTTAGAATTGAATGTGAATTCAACATTGTTATTAATTTATTGTAAAATATTTTTTCAACTGGAAGCAAAAATTTGGAAAAATTTTTATAATACTAGTTCGTTTGGATGTGGATATCCTTTGTAGAGGTTCTCTGCCTACAATGCTGCGCTTCTACAAAATTTTATTTTCGTTTTAATTAAAAAGGTCCATGCCGGGTCTGAAGTCAATACCAAAACTACAGGTCACGTTCAGTGGTCATTTTGTGGAACAAACTGCTACTTTAGCTGGTCTGAGTTTTATTACAATTGATCACAGTTTTAATATTTTTGTCGAATAGAGCTTTAAACTAAATAAAAAAAGTCTTCTAAGTTAATACATAAATAATTTCTAATGTCAGAGTTATATTGTGGTATTTTGTAGGTATAAGTCTAAAAAGAAGTTCCTAACCTTTTGGACCAATTTTACCCTTTTTCGTGAAAGAGAAAAAAGTCCTCCCAATAGGATATTCATGGATTCCAGAAAATTTTAATGGAGATTGCTAAAAAGACCAAAGTGTTATCAAAATTACGCGTCAAATTATTCAAAAACCTTACAATCTACAGTTTTCTATTGAAAACAATAAAATTTCAACTATTTTCGGTTATTGATTTTGTATATAAAACGTAACAAACTTGATTTACATGTCTCTTTCGAACTAGAGGATTACAATTTTCGCTTTCACGCAATCTTTTATCGAAAATTCAATAAAAGGTGTTGGTCGGTACAGAAGGTAACACTTTTCGGGTAACCTTCAAAAATATTTTTCTAAACTGTGGTCACCTTAATAAAACTAGCTGATGCCAGGCTTTTAAATCTTTAACACTTACGACTTTAATTATACGGAATAATAAAAACTTAACTAGATTGGCTCGCTTGCTTAGAGTGGCAACCATCATTGCTCTAATCTTGCAATGCAATTAAGTTAGGTTTTCCCAGGTTCTTAAAAACTGCTCAAAAAAATGTGATTCAATTGGTGCCTTTTTGTTTGGTGTATACCTCACGCGCTCTTTAACAAGCTAATTATCCTGGCAATATCTGTCGATCCGGCCATAGAAAAATCAACTTTTCTGTTTACAAGGATCCAGAATACAAATAAATCCTTTAGGTGATGGTAAATTCAACAATAGTTGGAATGACAAATGGCTAACCATATACCTTTGCCATTAAGTAAATAAACAAATACTCTGATTTTTAACCTTGACAGAAAACTAACGTACCCAGCATCGTTTAGGAAACTGACTAGTTGATGCGTAGTTTTTCCAGGGCCTCTCGTAAATCACTTGCCAAAATATTTTAAATGTATTTTCGTACACGTCAATCCAACACGTTTGTTTAGATTTTCGCCCAACGTGTATATTCCTGTTATACAAAAGAGATTTTAAGCCGCTTTAAAAGTTATATGCAGGAACAAAACAATTGGACGAAGGATTTAAAAATTGGAGACCATATATTAATTGTAAAACTCACTCAATGTAAACGGCCATATATATGCTTTCCTTTTCTTTATTAACCTTTATAGCTAAAATTGAATATTATCTTAGGAACTTATGTTTAATAAAATTTTAAAAGAAAATATTGTGGATTTTATTTTCTGTATGTGAAGCTTATTAAAAATAGGGGAAAAGGTTGTGCATGTGTTTGTTTTTGAAAAAGGTGCTTGAAATTAGTGTTTTGCTATTTTATATGTGGCAACAGAAACAGAAAAAAGGGGTAAAAAGGAAAAATAACGTGGAAGATTATAACCAATTAATTTTTAATGTTACCAGAAGCCATAATTTGCGGGTAAGACATGACACAGACTTTAAAGGGAAAAAGAAGTGAATTACAATGTTATCTAAGTCTTACCATCATCGTCATCAATTAAATCTCCTAGATCAGGTTCATCATCATCATCCTCATCGTCATCATCATCCTCGTCAACAGCTTGTACAGAAACAGGAGCAACATCGTTTATACCCGCGGCCTGTTGACGCGCTAAAGCACGTTCCTGACGTTCGACCAGTTTAACAGGTGAAGCTTGAGATTCTGGCAGTAACAGTACACTTAGTACACACAGTAGGATTAAAAATTTCATATTGGTCTACAAAAAAAAATTAAAACAATTTATATTTATTATTAAAAATATTAATTTCGTATAATTGTTGGTATAAATAATTGTTAAAAGCTTAAATTTAATTTAATTTAAAATAAACTTTCAAGTAGAGAGTTAATGTAAATATGTTTTAATAGCTCAAATTATATTTATTGTATTTAAAGAGTCTTAATCAAATTTTTTGAGTTTGCTTGGCTTTTATTGTATTTTTAGCCATATTATTTGTTTAAAACCCTTTTAATATTTTTTTAATATTTATTTTGTTAATTTTTCTTCTGTTTCTTTGTTTTATAATATTTGAAGGTATAAGCAAGTAAACGTTTTTCTGCAGGATCATCAATAAACAAAATTCAACGAAAAAAACTATATATTCCATGTCTTTTCATTTCATTAATATGTATGTCAAGTCATGTCAAAATAATAAAATATTTTTATTATCTTATAGCAATTAGCTCCTCGAGGTACCAAGCAAAAATTTTACATTGCTTTGTAATGAGTTAAAATCCAAAAAACCCTTACTCATTAGTATTTTAACCCATTATTTTAACATAGCGATGACATTCGAGAATAGTATTTACCACTATCGCTTACAATGAGGTAGTTAAATAGGTACTTACGACGTTTGCTTACAAAGAGGGACTTACACAAGCTATTACTTTATCGGCTTTAAAATAAATTTTCCTCGGAACCCCAGTTACTCATTGTTCCACATAAAGTTTTTTTTATGTTTTGGTTAAAACTGGCTTAAAATATTAAATTAGAATAAGTAAAGAAATTGTCAAACCTTAACTATCTGCCTAAATTTTAGATAAGAAATATCTTATTATCTAACAACTGCTAAGTAATACAGACGGTATTAGTAGTAGTTCAAAAGAATGAAATTTTTAGTGCATAAACACTTTCAAATTTTTGCTGGGATGCAACTGAAAAAATACTTAGGAATCGATTCAATATTAATTAGTTTCAAATTCTTAACTTTTGCCAAGATGAAAAACTTCTAGTCAAGTAAAAAATTTTTATATCCATACCACATATGTACGTGGTAAGAGTATTTTGCCTCTGGGCAGAAATTCTTAACATGTAACAATAATAGTCTAAGGCAAACATTTGATTCTGCCGATGAAATGAAAATCCTGGGACGAGTAAATCATATTCATTAATTCGTCCATCGGCTGGGCGCCCAGGTATTCTTGTGATCAAAGATATTTTAATAACATTTTAGGCGATAAGCTTATTAAAAGCGATGATAATCGCTTCATATTTTCACATTTTCCTGGAATGTATGTTTTTTTTAAATAGCCACAAACTGTTGCATATCGTGAGAATGAAATGTGATCAAATATTACGTATAATTCCAAATAATCAGTGCTTAGTTATATTGCGTCTTATTTTTATCCGAATTTTTGAAATCACAGTTAACCGAATAAATTTGGAAAAAATAATGTTACCGAAATGTATTAACACATACTTTAGTCTTCCCTTAATAGAAACAACCTTAACAAATTTTGGGTTGCTTGGTCCATTATACCCCGTACCTCCGTAAGCACTTACTCTAGAATAAAGATTACCCCAATCGCAAAAGTCAGTCACATTGGTATAAATTTTTAACTTTTTTGTTTATGTTTGGATATTTACGTCTTTATATTTTTGGCCATTTTACAGTAAAATCATTAAATGACAGATGAAATCGAAGCACAGTGCACAGAGTAAAAGTGTTCCATAGTAAATATATGTCAAGTAAATTTATAGTCACTTCTTTTTGTGTTTGCTGTCAGGTAACAAAAAAAATGAATGAAAAAAGAATTAAGCATAAATATCAGTCTTTCACGTATATCTACATATAAAAGTCCGCTGAATACAAAAAAATATGAAACGCATATGCATGTAGCTCTGACGTAGTTTTGACTTCAGCTTTTTTAAGGATGTTAACATTATTTCAGAGGTATATGCACATGTAGCTTTATACATTTCGTATACTCAAGGCTTAATAAGGAATATGCCAATATAAACATATATAATGTAGCATGCATTTGCATTTTCTTACTAATATTATTAATGTTAATGCATAAAGGTACTACGAAGAGTAAAGA